>CABFVX010001087.1:168856-193193 GCA_902151425.1 Timema shepardi
AGTCAAGTGTTTGGTCTTGCACTGGACATCACAGTCAAGTGTTTGGTCTTGCACTGGACATCACAGTCAAGTGTTTGGTCTTGCACTGGACATCACCGTCAAGTGTTTGGTCTTGCACAGGGCATCACCGTCAAGTGTTTGGTCTTGCACAGGGCATCACCGTCAAGTGTTTGGTCTTGCACCGGACATCATAGTCAAGTGTTTGGTCTTGCACTGGACATCACATTCAAGTGTTTGGTCTTGCTCTGGACATCACGGTCAAGTGTTTGGTCTTGCACTGGACATCACAGTCAAGTGTTTGGTCTTGCACTGGACATCACGGTCAAGTGTTTGGTCTTGCACTTGATATCACAGTCAAGTGTTTGGTCTTGCACTTGACATCACAGTCAAGTGTTTGGTCCTGCACTTGACATTACAGTCAAATGTTTGGTTTTGTATTTTACAATCAAATTGTTATGCCATGAGCATTCCTTGGTAGTCTAAACCGCCACACTTGAGTGGTTATGATAACGATGTGTCATCTCGGCGAGATGTGCCGCCCGTTTGTCGCGAGGAAATTATGTGTCGAGTCGACCTTCGCGCCCACCACATTACGCCGCGTTGAACATAAAGCCGGCGCTACCCATGAGGCATTCGGCAAATACCTCGTAGTGTAGTTTAGTTATTCTTAACCGGTAGGGCAGCAAAAGGTTTTTTGGGAGGATGTGGGGGAAGGGGGCTTGAAAAGATTATTCAAAAGGGTATTTGCCTATTACTGAAGTCAATTATATTAAATTTTACGTTTTGGTAGAAAGAATTCGATTATCGTAAGCATGTAAGTACAGTTGACTCTCGATTTTTCCGGGGAAATGGGAGATGGGGAAAGCACGGATAATATAAATCACGGATAGTACAAATAATCCCCGTCTGTTTACCGCCGTCATTCAAAATTTGCTGCTCTTTGTTTCTACTTATTTAAATGAAATGGGATTCTCCACTATGATATATATCAAAACAAAGCAGCGAATATTGACTCCTGCATGGGAATAGCATTTTGGAATACAATTGAAATAAGAATAGACAAATTAGTGGAAAGTGTTCAACAACAAAGGTACCATTAAATTATAAATACATTTAAGCAAATTAATAACATTTATTTATTTGTTGTTATAATCATAATCATAATTATTATTACTATTATTATTATTAGCTACGCGTCTTACTGCCCGTTCGGGTTATACGCACTTACGCTAATGTGTAATGGTAGGGTGATTGCGAGATGAAATGGAGGACCTACAGATTTAACGTGGAATCCGAACCACGGCGGAGGCCTGGCATTCCCCACATTCACAAGTTATTAATACACGTCTTGTCAGAGGTGAAGGAAGGGTTTGGTAATCAGATAATTCTGTGCGCTGAAATAAGTAAAAAAAAGTCTAATTTTAGAATATATCTTAATGATTACTACCGTATTTAATTAAAACTAGGGCCTGCGAAAATATTTTAGGATATGTAGGGGACCGCGAGTAATAAAAGGTTAAGAACCACTGTTGTAGATGAAAAGTTATGACGAATGTCTGGTATTCTACGAACATTGGTCATCACTCGCCGAACCCCAAACATTTCCCGTAAGTTAGTTTATCAGTAATCCATCAATCACACACAAAAGTACGAAATGTTTACCTTATCTCGAACTACTGCCCAGTCCACACATTCGTGTTTAAATAGGTTTGTCAGTAATGTATTGTGTTTACCGTACTGTGGAAATGGATCTTTATGAAAACGAACCTGCTATATTGAATCCAGCCCGTGATTTACTTAAAAATAGGAATGAGATATAGGATTGCCGGAAGTGTATTCAACAATTTAGCATAGATTGTTCTATTAACGACAAAAGAAAAAAATATTATGTAATGGCAATGTTCAGAACATGTCTAAATAAAGTAAAAAAAGAAAGTAAAACAATTGGCTTTGGTGCAGGTGATGTTTATAAGCCAAACTGGGTTGCATTCGAGAACATGGCGAATTTTTTTAAAATGTGTCTGCACCAATTTGTGGGTTTCAACTATAATAATTGTCCATCACATCTTCCATGTTTGGCGTAAATGTTCACCGTTCCCGACCGCAACTTTGATTCTCTAGTGACTGATGTTCGGCGCGTGTGTGTAGAGGTGTGCTCGTAATTCTACGAACTGTTTGGCAAGTAGTTTGTGAAGAGGCGAATATTTGTCATTTGGCGAATGCCGTAGAATGGAGTGGGCCAGTTTCATGAATGCGTGCAAAGTTTGACTATGAATTTGTCCCTTACACAGGGCATTTAAGTGTCCACTCTCGTATTTCACATAATACTTTGATGTAGACCTATCTCTTTTTGTTTAGAGGATTGTTATCATTAGATAACTAGCATAAGAAATAAATTCATACAACAGTTGTATGTCATCTTATTCTCAGGCTTAGGGAGAACCAGTGCTCCTCATACCGGCATATTATAATGTCCCCTGATTTCACACCGCCTTCGCTCAGCGACACGAGTATAGTACAAGGTGTGTTTCCCGCGAGTAAGCCGCGGGTCCTTTCGTACGTCGAACCCTGTCTCCGCCCGCCCGCTGTGACGGTCACCCTTGGTTGTCCACCCCGTCTTGAAGTGCTTTTACCTTTCCTCCAACATTCGATCAGGATGGATTGTAAACGTTTGTGTGGTCGGTCTATTTAGAGGCAGCTTTTTTCTACAATAAATAGGTAATGCTTGGTATTGAAAACTATTAAAATATATAAGTTTAAAAAAATTGCGCGGACTTTTTCACTCCATTGTTTAAAAATGGCGATATTTACTCAAAACTTGCGATATATTTGAAACAATATACCCTAGCAATAAATATACTCTAGAAAACCCGAGCACATTTTGCGCTATACTTACATACAACTTTTTTGAATCCTGGTTTTAAATTTTATAATTTTATTTTTGAAGAATCAAAGTACTTATTTGTGTATATTTGAACCAAAAAGAATTTATATTGTGTCCACAAAGGTCAACACTTTGTATTCAAATTTTGACTTCCAGTTAAAATGTTCACATTTTATTAGAGGTTGCTCATCTGAGGGTTATTGCATTGCAATTAAATTCCTCATTTATAAATTTAGACCAATAAAATAGGTACATATTAACTATTGAGTCTAAAATGATAGAGATAAGTCATTGTTGTACAAACATTTTCCTTAAGAAGTTTTTTTATTATTATTATTATTTAGCACCGCGTCTTACTAACCGTTCGGCTTATACGCTTTAAGTACTAATTACGCTAATGGATTAGGAATTGGGAAGGTTGAATTAGAGGAAGTGAACCCGCATTTGCGTGGAAGGAGAGTGGAAAACCACTTAGTAAAAACCTCCCCCAGTTCACCCGACCGAGATTCGAACCTCGATCTCCCCGTCCTTAGCAGTCGAGCTCAACACGACTAGCGCTTTAGCCAACTACGCCACCAAGGCGGGTCTTAAGAAGTTAGAGGAAAAAGAACATTAACTTTTTAAAGACTTACTTATTTACTTACTCTATGGAATTAGAGAATTAATACGATAAAACTTAAAGTAATATCACTGTACAACTAAAGCTCACAAAATTGAATCAAAATATTTGCCAATATTTCAAAAACAATTAGTTTTATAAAGATATATTTAAAATAAAAGTTTATTTTATTTTTAATAGTACTACAATTTTGCAGTAAGTTATTTAGTATCTCAAATATTTTTAAAGAGATACGGAAATTTCCGCTTCTGTAAAGTACCCTAAAATTCATTTTCATGGAAAAAAGAAAATAGGTATTTTATTTATAATCTTAATCAACACTTAGATATGGATTTTAATCAAAATCGTTAAAGCTGATTTTGAATTAAAAAAAATTTTTTTTTCTATTCTTGTCCTTTAGTAAACTACTCTTAGTTTTAGGGTTAAGCAGACAGACAGACGGCATTGCAAAAAACACTTTTCAGGGTTTGGGAGAGGGAGGTCAGGAAACTTTGAGATCCATCAACATCTCGGGTTAGATTTACGGTCGCAATAATTTACCTTTAGTTTTCGAGAAGTCAAAAAATAGATATATTTGCGTATAGCTTGAAAATTATTTGTTTTATAAAAATATCGTTCCAATAAATGTTTGTTATTATAAATATACACACATATTTGCAAAGATAAGTAATTTCATATCTCAAATAGTTACGGAGATATGATAAAAAAAATTACAATATATGTATCATATCGAAATCCTCAAAGTTATTTTGATGAAAAATTGAGAGTAGCCATGGTGTTTGTAACATTGATCAATGCTTTGGAAATAAAATTTAATCAAAATCGTTAGAGCCGATTTTGATAAAATCGATTTTTTTCTTTTTTCACCCCTCAGTAAACTACCCTTAATTTTAGGGTTATATAACCAATTCCAAAAACCCTTCGAAACAACCCTATGAAAACCCCAGATATCAAGTTTTATTTAGTTTGATCAGCAAAATAGTTAAAGTCTCTATTCCGAGGTACAAACAGACGGATGGAAATGAAAAAAAAAACTTTTTTGGATTCGGGGGGTCGTGAAAAGTCGAAATTCATCAAAATCTCGTGTTCGGTCTTTTTGACTATCAAAATACTTTGCCTGTAAGTTAGGGAGAAAATACACTTTATTGCAGTAAATATGAAATTTGGTTTATGTTAATAACTGTATTATTGGGTTTTATTATTATTATTACAAACCCGCTTTAAATAGACACCGAACAAAATCGCATACAATGAGTTGGCATGGGTTTGAATTCTGGTATGTTGAACTGAAGACGTTTTTCACAAACAAGTTTAAAACAATCGTTTTCCTCTCCTCAATCCAAGCAAATGTGTGTGCACTTTGTTAAACAATTAGTTAAATCATCCATACATTAAAGTGATTTTTATAAAAATTATTTTAACCTATACGTATTTATTGGTGCTAAGCTTAGAAGAGTTATGTTTATATTTAAACCTAGTGCAACATCTGACGCCAGTGTTTTGACTATCAGCAACTTATATTAATTTAAGGGCAGTTGTGCACTGGAACTTTTTTGATAGAACCAATCACTTTTATAAACACAACTAATTCTATTTGTGCTTTATTTTCAAAAAGTATTTTTATAATTCTTTTATTTTTCCTTTAGAATCTGTTTTTACTGATAAAATTATATGTATCAAATTTTCCAAACCAATCAACTGCAAGCGTTTGATTTTTTATATTTGGCTTATTAACTTGCTATAGAAAGTATAGGTGATCGTGTAAATATTTCGATACGATCACCTTAATACTTTTAAACTTTTAATATTCACTACTACACCTAAAAATTACATTTTTAAGTAATAGTTTTTTTATTTACTTTTAATTATACTGTGCTAATGTTTCAAATAATTTCAAACTAATAGACTAGTATCTAACCATTAGATATTTGATTTTTGCCTTTAGGTCGAGTTTTTTAATTTGCCCGAGTTGTATACATCTCACGGCGCTTATTGCTTCTAAACATCACTTAGCTACAATACATTTTTGCGCAGATACACCAAATCCGACATGCTCGACTACGGTTGATCATAGTGGTCATTTCAACTAACGTTTTATCTCATTTTAAAACCCATATGCAGACCTCTTTACTCAATCGCTAGCACTCTGTCGCTACCACCAAATAGGAGTATATTATGTTTCACTAAGGCCAGGTCGTGGAAAGATAAGGAAGCCCGTCTAGTCCTCGCCATTCGAATCTTACCCGTATGTACGAGGTTGTTTATTCCTAAATGACTTCCTACTCACCCTCCGCATAGATGAGGGTATGTTTTATCTAAAACTCTCCTCCTTACACCATTAAAGTGCGAAAAGACTAATTTCAAAAATAATTTATACTTAAAATAATTGCCTGTTCGTTTTATAATATCCGCTTTAATATCTGCTTTACTGTACATATATTAACATAAGAAGAGGTACTTAAATATAGTTAAAAACTTGTATATTATGTATTACTGAAGGCTGGTTTAGTGTACAGCATGGTTGGGATATTCACATTTAATTACTCTGGTGGGATACAAATGAGGAAGATGCATTTAGAGGGAATACATCTGGATTATTGTAGAGGGATAGTGGGAAACCATTTAGTTAAAACCACTATCTATACTTGGCAAGATTCACACCCCAACCACCTCCATAATATGTAAACGATAGTAATTATATTCATAGTGTCCACTTAACCTCTAGGCTCTACAGTATAATACATACAAAATTGTTTTCAGGCGGTGTGCCATGAGTTTGTAATCTTTTAAATAAATGTTTTTATTTTATTGTACTTTATATGCATATATTGTATAATAATGACCTAGTTATTATATAATATATATACTAAATTTGTAAAACCGTCTTAAACCCCACATCGTTGTCCGGCGCTTTTTGCTACAGGGTTTCCCCGCCTACACGCAAATGCATGTACATTCCCTCTCAAATTATACTTTCTTGATTCTCACTTCATTAATAGAAATTAATATCTGTGTACCCCTTAATCCTCTTCCTCAATGTTAAAAATAATGTCATAAGCTATAACTATCTCAAAAAGATTTGTTACATGATATATTTAGTTTTCAACCCCTCTCGTCATGTGAATGCTAGTACCAATTTTACCAAATCCTACCTCATTAAGTGTTTTAAAGAAAAACTTTGCCTTCTGTGAACATCAAACAAATTCCATAAAGCCCTTAACGTAAAAGAACCATTGGTTCGTATCCAACCCTGTGAATAAAACTGTCGTACATGTTAATGTCTCCAATAAAGTCACAAACAAAATAGGTGGATAGAATATTATCAAAGTCAAAGATTCCCCATCTTATAATCACGAAAAATATGTCCCCCATGTTATATCCCCGAGAATTAAGCCCCGAGGTTACGTTGATAAGTTTTAAACCATACTTTCATTGCAAACGATGGTACAAATGCACTTAACTGAACCTCCTAAAAGCTTTTGTTCTAAAACACCAAAATACATTGTCACATTGATATTGACCTTGGTTTGAATCCCAGATAAGGTGTGGCAACCATATTTTTTTAAGCTTATGGACATTAAATTGACATTTCTCCCGAGAAGACACAACCAAATTAAAAATATATTATTATTCACAGGAAAAAAAAAGCCAACTGTATCGGATCACTAAAGGAAAGAATAAGAAAATTTTCAACCCATTTAAATCCCATATAAAATTTTATTTCTCTCCATTCACACAATTGCTGAGATATTTTTCTATAGTCAATTAACCCCTTATTGTATTACATATTGACTTATATTTTCGGGGCTTAAAGTCAAACTCTTAAATCATTTTAGCCAATTTGGTTGAGGGCAATTCTCCCTCCCTATATGCTTCTAAAATGTTTTTAATCCCTCTCTTCACGCATATGAGGGTACATTTCCTTTAAAGTAAACCTAGATGGGAGATGATAACAATACATCTTTTTAACTAACGAGAATTGATCATCTTTCTTAAACACCTCCAAAGCTAGTCTGACTAAAGACTCGTTGCAATGAAACAAACCTCCACGTGGAATAAAGGCTATTTCCATCTCTTGGTTGGAAGTTTTTTTCCCAAGTTGAACGCTAATAATTTGCACGAGCAAAAAAAATCCTGATGTATCGGTTCATTCTCTATTCCCCCCACCATGATCTTTACTTTGTTTCGACACCTCGGAGAGAAAGTATTGTGGTCTTCAAAAAATTGAACTCGAGATTTTGATAAATTTAGACGTTTCATGACCCCATGAAACCAAAAAAAGAGATTTTCGCAATGCCATCTGTCTGTCTGTACCTCAGGCTATAGCCGAAACTATTTTACCGATTGGGCTAAACCTTGGTACCTGGGGTTTTTAAAAGGCCGCCATGGTGGGATTTTGGAATTAGATATCTAACCCTAAAATTATGGTAGTTTATTGAAGGGCAAAAAGAGTAAAAATATATTTTCTCAGAGTTTGCTTTGGTGTTTTTGATTAAATTGTAAATCTGGACATTATCATAATAAACAAGATGGCAACTCTCATTTTCTCATGAAACTGACTTTGAGAGTACTTTACTTAAGGGAAATTTTCCAATCTTCATACTTTCTCCGCAACTATTTGAGATACAAAATAACTTATCGCTGTAAAAGTGTATTACTATTAAAGATAAAAATCTTTTATTTGAAATATATTTTTATAGAACCAATAATTTGAGCTATAAGCAAATATAAATACTTATTAATTCAGCTCTTTGAAGATTAATTTAATTTGTATGCTCTTTGGTGTATAAAGATATTTCTCTTTGCTCAATGTTTCTGTAACAATGTTCCTAGTTCCTAATTAATGTCATATAGTAAGTAATTAGCAGGGTATATTATTTCATTTGTGATCTTTGTTGTAGTGTTTCTACAACAATGTATAGCCCTATTATTTTGTTTCACAAATCCTACGAGTTTTTAGTAAATGTTTATTTTAATAGAAAAGCGGGAGAAAATCTGTGCGGTGCACCGTACCCCTTTTTTAATTCGTTTAAATAAATGAATAGAAAGATATAAAATTTACGAGAGCATTAAAATTATATTAGCTACAAGAACACCAGCCTTCTTGGTGGGGTAGTTGGCTAACGCGCCAGTTTCGTGTTGAGATGGACTGCCGAGGACGGGGAGATCGCGGTTTGAATCTCGGTGGGGTGAACTGGGGTGGTTTTTCCTAAATGGTTTTCTATTCTCCCTCCACGCAAATGTGAGTTCACTTCCTCTAAATTCAACCTTCCCAATTCCTCACCCATTTGTGTAATTAGTACTTAAGCGTATAATCCGAACGGGTAGTAAGACGCGGTGCTAAATAAAAAATAATAATACAAGAGCATCAGCTGTTCTATGTTAGTTCCCCCTTCCTTAACCCAGGCTACGTCTCTCGTCTGCCTTCTCTTCCTGAGACCACGTCGCACGTCTCCCTCTCCCTTAAGTCGTGGGCACACTGGGCAGTGCCCGGGGGCCCCAGTCTGGGATGCTACCATATTGTTCGCAATGTGCCATATTGACCGTTAATATTTTTATTCCTGTAGATGGATAGAGCTGATATGCATTTTCTCCAGGTTCCAAAAATGTTGTTAAGAAATATTTGCTCTCACAAATACTGTTTAGAAACAGCTATTCATAAAGTTATTGTGTTGAAACATGTTATATTTAGTGAGATGTTTCAAATTTATTTATAATGTTAAAATTTTCTTCTTTCAAGTAAACTTTTCCAAACTAAAGCTAATAAAGCCATTGAGATATAATATGACAAGAAAGAATGATTGGACTATCCACTCTATCTGTAGAGAAAAATATTTGTCAGCTAAACATCAGCAGCATAGGCCTAATATATGGCTTCACATCAAGAAAAGTTACGTTATGAAAATGCAAAATGTTGAAACACATTTAAAAAAATAGTGAGGGAATTTGTATAAGCCAATTAAAATTGTTACCATATTTTAATATGCTGTAATAAGTTATTTTAACAACTCTTTAGATATATGCCATGTTATGACCTTTAAATTTTGTTAAATACTTTATTGCCCTTAGACTGTTTGTTAATTACTATACAACCACGCTTATAATTAATTTATTTACTAATATAGTTTATCTAATGATTTCTTACAAACTCTTAATAAACATGTTAAAACTAGGCTTATATTATCTTTTATATAAAAACTATAGTAGTTGCATAATTTATCGTCTATAAGTAATTTATTAAATCTCAAAATGATATGTCAATAAATAGTCTTTTTTTAAATAATTATTTCGATCTCAAATATGTTGCTTTTATTTTCAAAATCATATAAGACTCAGCTAACTTAATATACTTTTTGTTTAGTCTGATTCATAATATTATCTAACTTGTTATGCAATTGGACTGTTCTAATCTTTTATAAAAAATATATCTATCTACAATTCGCAAGGGGGCCCAAATTGCCTAGAACCGGCCCTAAGCACACACACAAACTAAGATGTTGCAGCAAGGCCAAGTTTAGTGTACTTGAACGTCCATTCGTTCTCTACCTCTGCCGCTTGTTTCCAACACGGTAGATGAACACTGGTCGTCTTGTTCTGCTCGAGTAATTACATTTCATTCACGCTCTGTTTTCCCGGTGGTTTCTTGCTGTTGCCACTGCCACTTATAATCCTTCTCCTTGCCCGAGGTCAGCCCAATAAACCGACATCGTCTCCGACTGCTTCAAAAAACTTCACAGGCGGAAATTCCTGTCAGTCGCAAGGGTTTGTTTGGTGGAATGAGCCGATACGTCCACTTACTTAACACTTAATATGTATCAGCTTTTATTAAAACTATTTTATAACCGTCAAGTATTTAAATAATTAATCACTATAGTTATACGCAGTGCTAAAAACAACAACACTAAACTAGATTGTCTGATGTGTCATTAATAGGATAACGGGAAGGCTGGATTTCAAATCTCGGCCATGTATACTTGATAGGTAGTTTCTAAACGAATTCCTTATATTATCATCCACTCAATTATAAGTACATTTATTCTAAATTATGCCTTCCCTACCAGCGTTTACGTAGATAGCACGGGCTGGTAGGTTGCTTAGATTATTATCTTAACCTGAACCAAGGTCATCTAATCCACATGTGTGTAAACTTTGTTCAAGTTTAGGTGGAACGGGAGGGCTCATTCAAATTCACGGGTCAATATCCGATCAAGTATTTCATTGCGTATTCACTTGCATGAGTAATGAACAAAAAAAATTAATCCAACAACAATATTGTATATCTCCACTGTTCTGAGTCGGTCCATGTTAATACTAACAAATTACTTGCATTTGAGTCTGGACCTCCCCATCGCCGGGACTGACACCTTTGTCAACGTGCTCACCAGTATATATCACAGACAATTAATATCAGTTCAAATATGTGTATATATATATATTCTCTTCCCATGTAGGGGTTATATTATCCTGCTACACTAGGCTAAAGAATATGAATTCGACTATGCTTTGCATTAGAATAACGCTTCATCATTGACATTGAGACCACAAAATAGGCATTCCACCTAACAGCACACACATTTCCTTTTAGGACAACGCAGCATTAAAACTGTCTACGTTTATTTTAAATTATGGCTTATTTAGTAGCGAGTTTTCTAAAAAAAAAAACTCCAATATATGCAATTAAATATATACTAGCTGCTGCCCGCGATAGTAACATTTCAGTTGACCTACCTAACATCCATGCATTGTTCCATAGAGCGGTTTGCAGTAATTATCACAATTTTTATTTTGTTATACTCTTCATAACTTTAAAACCAATGTACCGATTTGAATAATTTAAAAAGTAATTTACTCCTACGTAAACAGCCTAAATGATTAAATAATTGATTTAGATAAGGATTCATATCATGATACGGATATAATCACTTTTTGTTCGCATCCGTGTTTTAGTTGACTAATTTCAACAAAAAAACGTTTATTGTAACATAACTATAATAATTACATATATTGTTTCGCGGACTTTTTTGTTCTAATTTGTGTAATACCAATAGTTTTTGCAGCGCACGCGGAGAAAGCATATTTTTAGGCAATTTTTTTATACCTTGTGTAAAACTATCGACATTTTTATGAGGAATAAATTAAATTTTCAAAATAAAATGTAGCCTATGTTACTCGCTGATAATGTAGCTTTATATTGGCGAAGTAAATTTTAAAATCGGTCCAGTAGTTTTTGAGTTTATCCATTACAAACATAAAATCAAATCTTTCCTCTTTATAATATTAGTGTAGATATATGTTGTTGTTAAAAGTCAAAGAGTATGGGAAGAAATTAGCACAATAATATAAAAGTCTAAAGAGGCTTATATGCTGAAAGCCCCTACTGTTGGGCTCCAATTGTAAAAGTCTAAAGGCCTCTTAGTTGGGTAACCAATTGGGTCTAGCCACCTTACACTATATCATAAATATGCGACGACAAGCAACACACGCCTTGTCGCCACCCCGGTCACTAAGCGTCTCCTTCTTGTCTAACAATGAGAGTTCGTTTCTTGCTCGCGTCTTTTTCAAATTCTGATACATCATCGATTGCACCAAGGTGGACTGACAATCTCGACCTATCACAGGAGAGTAGTTTTAATGTTGGCTTTCTGTTTGGATGGACAATGCAACCGCTCCGTACTAAGAAAGGGTTGTATTTTTCATTGGGGACGGCCAGACTGGGTGAGCGAGCGACTGAAATATAAAACAGAACACATTGGTTGTAATGAGAGGTGGCCAGACTGGAGCGAATGAGCGCGCGTGCTTGAAAGATTGAACTGGTTCTATTTTTCAAACGCGTGCGCTCGACCCGGTACAGTGTAGTTTACAGGCCCTAGGCAATATTATTATATATTTGTTCATTGAGTGCTAGGAAAACTTCTCATTTTGACAGTTTTATTACAATCGATAGGTTTTGCACACTTGTTACTAACGGCCTAATTTAATTGGTAAGATCATAAACCATACCTATATGTATGTAAAACTGATATGTAATACTTCAATATTATAATCAAAATAGGCTTTTACAAATAAGAATCACCATTAGCGTGGAAAAAGGATGAGAAAACCACAACAATAAACCACTTTTCAAAAAACTACCCTCAGTTCACTGAGCCAAGATTCGAACCTTTGCCTCCTTGTCAACAACTTTCAAGAGCTATTTTTATAATTACGCGCTCGCACGCTTGTCAGTCTGGCCAAACCAATAAGCACATTTAAAATAAAATAAATGTACTGATTTCCAAACTCCCTGAAGAGCTTAAATATTCGAAAAGGCAAATGAATAATTTGAAATACGCCTAATATTATAAAATATGTAAAGAAAATTCCCGAATCTAAACATAAAATGCAAATAAAATATAAAAACTGCAGTCTTATACTTCCTTTTCGAAATAAGGTTTACAAGTTGGGACAGTACAATAAATTAAGAACTCAGTTTTAGGTTATTGTTCCTGCTTTTTTTTTTATCATAACCCTTTCACACAATCCAACTTTCCGAATTCCATTACATTTCTTTCCTTTTTATAAACCATCGAGAATACAATTGTATAATCTAAGTGGCATAAACCTAGTAAACTGGAAACGGAAAGCATATAGAATCAATTATTATAGTATATTGTTATAAGATATGCATTATATTATGTTATAAAAGCGCAAGTTGAGCAATTGTGATACTATATGAACTCTGACTTATATACAACACTATTTGAGGCAGGAAGATGAGGTAAAGTGCTTAAGAACTTTACCTTCCCCACACGAATATTCATAGTTTTTTTAAATTATTAGCACCATGTCTTACTACCCGTTCGGATTATACGCCTATATACCAATTACACTAATTAGCTAGAAAATAGGAAGGCTTGATTTAGAGAGAGTGTACCCGTATTTGTTTTCGGGAAAAAACCTCAGTGCACCCGACTGTGATCGAACCCCAATATTCCCGTCTTAGGCAGTCAAACCCAACACAAGATAAGTGCGTTAAACCCCGC
Organism: Timema shepardi; assembly: GCA_902151425.1. Lineage (NCBI taxonomy): Eukaryota > Metazoa > Arthropoda > Insecta > Phasmatodea > Timematidae > Timema > Timema shepardi. The sequence goes on from CABFVX010001087.1 coordinate 182,382, forward strand.
GGCACCAGAAGCGGATGTTATGTAGCTCTTGTGACTATTGGCTAACATGATAATAAAGAAAATTAAAATGAGTATAGTAATAACAATTATTATTATTTTACTATCAGCACCGCGTTCGGGTTATATACGTATGTAGGCCCTAATAATTGCGCTAATGTGTTAAGAATGAGAGAGGTTGAATTTATAGGAAGTGTACCCGAATTTGCTTTGGGGGAGACAGTAAAACAATTATTTAGAAACAAACACCCTCAGTACACCTGACTGAAATTCGAACCCCGATCTCCCCATCATTGGGGGCTCAGTTTATTGTGAGAGTTACATCCCAAAAGTATATCTTATAATTGAAAAAGGTTTAAAATAAAATAGCTCAAACATCCTTTTGGGTTACATGAGATCTCTCGAAGGCTTGACAAGAGTTAGTGACGAATGTATTTCTCTGCCTCACCCTCTAGCCACCCCTAAAGAGTTTATTCACTTAGCAGTTTAATTCTTCTTTTCTCAAAACCATGAATGGCACAAGACATGAAACTGATTTAGTTATGTGGAATACCCTAAGGAATAGTAAATAATATCCTGTGACCTGTACTAAATAATTTTTTTTATTTAGGTTACACAAGTAGTAGTGACAGGCGGTAGTACATTAAAGTGTTTCATGGAAAATTAAGGCAGCACCAACTATGAAAATGGGTTTTGAAGCACAAATTCAACAATTATTACTGGCAACATTTTCGTAAACTGTGGTATTAAACTGCTGCTAGTAGCTAACGAAAGTTTGTCATTTTCACGAAAACTATTAAAATGCCAACTATTCACACACAAAACTACTTAACCTAAATATCTCATGTGTTTCTAAAATGTATAACATTGGCGGTGATATCAGATAAGGCTAGAAACTTATTTGAAAGAGAGGGATTTTCTGCATCAGCGATCGCATGGTTTAAAATATGTCAGCCTTATGATATACTAATTGCCGCTGACTGTGAGGACAAGGAAAGAATCTTAGCCAGGTGGTTTTGAACATATTATGATTTATCACATCTCCCCACCCCCTTTTACACACAAACACACACACTCCACTCTAATGTGAATACACTTCCTCTAAACGACATTCCTTAATTTTAACATGAGGCCACTGGTATTTTCATGAACACTATAGCGACACAAATAATAGGTGTGGGATATTCTTTACGACTAAAATTTGGTATTCAATGTTGGCATAGGTCTCAGAATTTATACAGTTGATGGTGCTCCCAGCCGCATCCACAATATTTTAATATTTTACAGAAAAGTATGAGGTCACAAATTACAGAAGTTGGATATATTTATTGTAAAACTAATAAATAGGTCATAAGTTTAGAAATGTTTGACATTAATTTAGTGATAATACTATGCGAAGCTAGCAGCACCCAGCGTGTTTGAATATTTTTACGAACACTATTGCGGGCTTACGGCACAAATTATGGGAATGTACTATATTTCTGGCACAAATTGAGCACTGCATATTTGCATAGGTTTAACAATTTAGCAGCGCCCAAAGCTTGAATGCGTTTAAACGAAAACTATGGCAGAACATAATTTGAGAATTGTGGCACAAACTTAGCACATGACAGTGCTATGTATTCACATTCGCAATTTAAACATAGTGCTCCATAATTTTTACCGATGGTAAAGACATTAAAAAAATAATACATATTTTAGTATAATAATGGTAAAAATAATGCTTGATTGCAAACTATAACATCTAGGAATTCATTACCTCAAATTCGTCTTCAACTAACCTTATTTGTATACAATCATCAATTTTACAACTAATAACCGTGGTTTGTATTCCACGTTAAACTGTAGGTCCTTCATTTCATCTCGCAATCACCTTACCCTTACACATTAGCGTAAGTGCGTATAGCCCGAACGGGTAGTAAGACGCGGTGCTAATAATAATAATAATAATAATACAACTAATAAATAAAATGGGATCCTTTTTATAAATTGTTTAAAAACTTTGAAAAAAATCAACATTAGCTATTCAAAGAAAAGTGTATTTAAAAAATTATTTCATCAATATATTGAACAGCTATATTCAAGTTACTAGATTTTTTAATCTATGGTCATAAATATTTGGCAATCGTATATTTGTCTGAGCTTTGATGCAACCGCAAATAATGATCGTGGACCCCAGTTGGATGTCACAGGGTGTACAGGAGGGAGAAACTAGGGTCGGCCTTGAAGTGAGGGCTGGCCAGTACTGAGTACAACGTGGTGTTAACACAACTTATCGTTTTATGGTGTTTTCATGAAAACTATGGTGCTACAAATTATGAGAATAAGATATTCTTGTGGCACAAATTAAGCACTAAATATTGGCGTAGGTTTCAGAATTTTTGCCGTTTTGCCCAGTCTACAACAGTCGCACCCGCTTGTCGGACTCTTACTCGTAATATTGTCTGTCTACAATAGGACACGCAAGCGCAGTCACTTGTCGGGAGGTGATCAGGGGTGGACTGGCAGAGTCCAAGCAGCCCGGGACTACAAAATTAAAAATGATGACCCTTAGCCTATTAATATCTACCATTAATTCTATGTTTCAATGTGAGCTAAGTGGTGAGGTTTAGCTAGAAAACAAACAGCACTTCTAGTGATTGCACTTGACAAGTGCGCGTCAGACAAGTGGGTGTGACTGATTGTAGATTAGCCATAAAACGACGATTCTGTTGATGAACTGATCCATCATACCATAATAATAGTTTTCTAAGAATAAACTAGAGTGACAATAAGACTGCAACGACATACTGTCGAAGTACTACTACTTGTGTAAAAGGGTCGAGTTTCTAGAAAAACTCCAGCAGTATTAGATAGTCAGCTGTCACTATCCCTCTTGTGCCAATGATTGTTTTGGAAAACATGGGACTCTCTATTAGTTTATGTTCGACTATTAGTGCCTATGTCATTAACACAAGATTCCGAAGATGAGGAATGTGTCTAATCAGCCATATAAAACACAATAAATAAAACGAGTATTTGGAATGACGTGCAATAAATGAAAAATCTCCCCCCCCCATTCCCCTAATCACTTGTATTAAATATCAGGCTAATCTAGTCTGGTTTGATAGTGATGGGTAGGTCAGGGTTTTAAGCTTGAACGGGCGTTCTGTGAGGATGCATTCCTTAATGGTTTTCCACCTTCCCCACACACACACATGCAGGTATATTTCCTCTAAATTCCATCTTATTATCCCTACTCCATTATTAAGTATAGCCCAGAAGGGTATTAATATGTATATTTTGTCTTCTTATGGTTTATAAAATAATACTACGCCGTTTCTGTTCATCCATCTTCATAACTGGGACAGCACGTATTAACAATTCGATACTTCAACAGAGTCGTCCGTGTGAACGAAAGACACAAACACCTGCACACTGATGCAACAACGATGACTCGCTCTTGTGAACCCAGCCTTAAAGTTAGAATCCGTCCTGACATTGACACAGTGTGATGGTTTCGCAGTTGTAGTCAGTATCCTCCACGTTGTAAAACTGTTGAGGGCGACCAGAGCTGTAGCTCTGACACCACTGGATAGTGGATAGTCGATGTTGTATCCGCATGGTGGCATGTGGTACACACCATATGGAGCTGCTGGTTTTTGTGGTTAGTGACGAGACAGCTGGAGGAGATCCTGAGGAGACAGACGACTTAAAAAAAAAGACAAGGTTGATTAGAAATCACAAAGATGGTATTATTAACCACCGTTTGCTAGGCGAGCAGTTAATAGAGAGAAACCAAATTAATAGAATTATTACTCACATATCAAGTTAATAGATAGAAAATCGTCATTCACAACTTGGGCTGTTGTATAAAATATGGCATTTACATCAAGGGATACTGTGTAAAAATACATTAATAACAAGGTATATTGTGTAGCAACATTTTACACACATCTAACAATACAATGTAAAACATGGTAGGGTTCTGCTTACATCTAGGGATACTGTGTAAAACATGGCACTTAACATCTAACAATGTTGTGTAAAACATGGTAGGGTCCTACTTACATCTAGGTATATTGTGTAAAACATGGCACTTACATCTAACACTACTGTGTAAAAATACATTCAGATTAAAGGATATTGTGTAGAAACATGGCATTTACATCAATGACTCCTGTCTAGAAACAGATACGTCAAGGGGTAATGTGTAGAAAGAGAGTAATTTACAATAAAGGAGTTTGTTTAGCAACATTACATTTACAATATGGATCTTCCTTCTGAGTGTTTCTGGTTTGAATCTCAGCTAATAACACAGCCTTTTCTCTCCCCTCAGAGCGATTCTGGTGAAATCCCAGCTAATAGCACAAACTTTGCTCTCCCCTCTGAGCGATTCTGGTGAAATCCCAGCTAATAGCACAAACTTTGCTCTCCCGTCTGAGTATTTCTGGTTGGAATCCACTTTATTAGAATTCCACCCAATACAAAGCTGTAGTACGATAAACCTCACGTACAAGGGGGGACGTGCGATATCTCCAAAAGTATTCTACTATATCACTTTATGCATTACATGTGTATTATTATTTTTAATCTTTGGTGTTGTCTAATGAAGGACAGAGCCCATTTTTACTTTCTCATATCGAGAGAAAGAATTATATTCATGAAAAAAAAATCTATCATGATTATGATGAGCTTTTATGTGAAGAACTCAAACCCAAAAAATTGGATTTGACAACTCTTCTTGTTCCCATTTTTGCCTGTTTGTCCCTGGCCATGGATCCAAAACGTTTCGATGGATTTGGTTCAAACTTGATAGCTAGATTTGATAAGGGACTTTGTTTAATTTTGATTCTAGCCCTCAAATTAAGGGTAGTTTATTAATGGGGGATTTTTTAATTTCAATTTTTTTTAAAACTGGTTCTAACAATTTGTGAAGTAATGCATATCTAGGATTTCTTTGATATGACAAATAGCACTTTAGGCCCATCTTTGGTTTTTGAACAAAAATTTGTCGAAGGGTAGTTTACTGGTGGGAATTTTTTTTAAATTTACAAAATTTCGAAAATCGCTCTAGCGCTTTTGTTTAATATGTGTAGCCTATATCGGGATTGTGTGGTAGGACCAATAATACTCTATACTTGTTTTGGGGGTAAAATTAGTTTAAGACTATTTTAATGAAGACTTATTTTTCAACAATTTGAAATATTTAAAAAAATGCTCATACGAATTGGTTCAAAATAAATAACCTTTCTGGAGATTTTTAGAAAATAAATAATTGTACCTATTCGTTTTTTATATAAACATTCATTTGATAGTAGTTTACTGATGACTGATTTTTTATTTATTTTTTATTTAAAAATTGCTTTAATTATTTGGTTATAAAAGGGTAGTTGTTAATTTTTTTCATTACAAATAACCATTAATGTGTTGGTTTTTTCTAAGGGAAAAAAATATTTTTTAGGATTTTACTGATGAATAATTTTTTTTTAAATTTGGTTTATTTGATAATATTTCTAATGATTTTAAATTATGGGAGACAATTTTATATTACCAATAATAATGTATCTTTGTTTTTCTAAAATTAATTCAAGGGTATTTTACTTGACGAATTGTAGAAAGTTTGAATCGTCTTGAAATTTACCTTGAAGAATGAGTAATAAAAGTATTTAGGAATAGTTTTTCGTGACAAATACGAATACGTTTTTACTTTATTTCTTAGTTTTTTTTAACGTATATAGTTATAATGAATGTGTATTATGATTAACCTAAAATGACGTGTTTGTTTTTATGGGGAAAATGTAAGAGTAGTTTACTAAAACCTTAATATTGAAAATGTTCTTTATTTGTCCTCATAAGCTGCACTTTATACTAAAAATTGATTGAAAAGTAAAACATACACAAATTACAATTGAAAAAAGAAGTTTGGAAATACGTTACCTATAATAATAATTTTTTGTAGGCTATAGTTAAACTATATATATATACATATTACATACTTATGACTGGTAAATCGATAACTTATATTAGTGTAGGGCGGTGCTGCAAGAAATGTCTTGATTTCCGGGACAATTTTTGTCTTAGGTGGGGCTCAATAAGGAAACGGGTCGGTATAATCCATTCACGGTAGGAATTGACTTCTGAAAGGTCTTTTTCCCTACCATAAATCTACTATATAGTAGGATATATGTAGGAAAAAAGACCTTTCAGAGAGTAATTCCTACCGTGAATGGAATATAAGTTAAATCCTGATAATGTGACGGCCAATCTGGAACGGTTAACAGCCCTACCTACAACCCCATTTTTTTCAAAAAAAAACAACAGCTTTAGATTACTTCATTAGTGATCTAATGTTAAAAAGTAGTAGCTTTTTATTATTTTTGTGTGACTTTGCCATTAACCACCTTATGTAGGACCATCCTCCCCCCCCCCTTTACAGCCAAAATAAACTCTTTGGTATGTCCCTGGCTACGTGAATTCTAACTTCCAAACATGGGGATCATTTTGATATTAAATTCTTCAAGATAATAACTGGCCGGATCTGACGTCACAAACCAACAAACTAGGACGTTAAGTCTCGCGTGCCTATATTTTTAATTTAGTCAGCGCGTTGTTGCCAACTCGACACTTTTGTCTTCTCCGTGTTGCTTGGTGCCTATTGAGGTGCATTCCTACAAGTACACTCCGTTTAACCCGAAAATTAACAAGCTTACTCTGATGTTTTACACTATGACTATGGTGCAGCTAATATTATAGGGCCAAACTGTAATCGGTCAAGGTAAGGATAAACGCAGTGCACCTCTCGCCAGAAGGATGGCCTTCATCGCCTCTCGACCGAGGAAGAGAGGGAGGACTGTACAGTCGCTCGTGACTCCACGGGCTGCACAGCCATCTAGGGAATTACCCACAGCCTTGCGCTCTGGTTTGTAGCAAATGACCACCAAATATGGCAAAGTTGATAACAGACATAGTCCGGCTCCCACCTGTGGGTGCTCAGTCACCAATCATAACACTCGTGAAAAGAATATTAAAAATAACATGTTGAAATTTCAACCAAAATAATCGACATTAAAATAAATTAAAGTAACAGTAATAACTTTCAATAAACCTGACGGCAAACACAATATTATTTCTGATTTAAAACTTCAAATATAATCTTTATAAAGTGGTTGTTCGATCCTCTCTTTCGTGTTTCTTCCTCCATCTAACCAATAAGGCAGCTTGTATGTATTAATCCGGGCTACTGTTAAATGTTTGACTTACTTTTAAATTAAAGTCAGAAAATTAAATTGTTCGATGCAAAAGAACACTTAAATTGCATCATAAATACTGTTTAAGAGAGTAAAAATAAACTAATTTTGGGCTTCTATTAACACTAAAGACCTTAATCTACGTGAAATTATGATCACATGCATGTGTACCGAAATCCTACAAAAGAAGATCAGCTTATTAAAACCCCGTCCACCTTGTTCAATAAGTCCAGGACCATTCACTTCCTGATTGATCGACTTTTAAATCTCAATACAATTTTGTAAGTAAAACACTATATAAATTCAACAAATGTTAACTGCTGCTTGTGTACTATATAAATTCAACAAATGTTAACTGCTGCTTGTGTACTATATAAATTCAACAAATGTTAACTGCTACTTGTCTACTATATATTTTAAATTGTAGTATAAATTATTTTGAACAATTGTTTTTTTTTTGAACACTCCTTAATACTCACCGCGCAAATCCAATGCATTATTCTGTACTATAATACATCTCATATTTATAATTAAAATACTTGGCTGCTCATTCAAGGGGTGCAAAAATTAAAAAGTAAATATATTCAAATAAAAGTTTGTCTGTGAGACACCAAACTAAATCATTTTTTGCGCAATGTTCCAGTGCCTTCAAATTAATGTCTAGTAGCCTCCCATCCCTTTACCCCTCTGTAATTTACCATCTTATATTATAATTTGAGAGGGTGCAGGGCAGAACACACTTTTTTAAACTCCCTTTTCCAACTAAAATAAAATTATACACAAACTTGTGGGTTGAGAAACACCACAATTTTATAAATCATTCATACTACCTGATTCGGATCCAAGACATCACTCATGTTAGACTAGACTGCAGATTACAAGGAGATCAGGGTTCGAATCTCAGTCTGGTGTACTTAAGTTTTACCCAAAATTGTTTCCCCACTCTCCCTCCACGCAAATGCGTGTACACGTCCCTTAAATCCAACCTTCCTTATCCCTAACCCATTAACGTAATTAGTAAATATGTGCATAATTTTAAGAAGTAGTAAGACGTGGTACTAAAAAAATATTCTTCTATTGATTAAGAAAATATTCAACTTCTATTTTTAAAATTGTATTATGAAACTGTACGCTTATTACTTGATTTAAACGTATACACAGCATGTATTATGAGCGTTAAGACATAATATTTAACATAAGACATATCGACTGAGTCAAGTATATAAAACAATGTTTTAAAGACAGATTGATACTAAGTAGTAGCAATTACATAATATATTATCGAATATTTCCTTGGAATTTCATAAGCTTGTCCATTTGGATGATGTCAGGTGTTCCTGGACGTGACGCAATAGTAATTGAAGTAGAGGAACATGACCATTATAGTAGTAATATAGCAATAAGAGACCGGTTCAATCCCAAGAGCAATCAAGAGTTTTTATACAAACATTAATTGATTTATTAATATTTAAAAAGTTTGCACCAGCCTGAGTGGATCCTTTGTGTGTGTGTTTTTTTTTACTCAATCTAAATTCTAAATCAAAGATTGTAAAGTATATACATTGCCTCATTAACCGCTACCCTCCCCTTCCACTGTAACCCACCCACTTCATAGATACATTATCCGCCACTGGACGCTGGACACTGTTGTTGTGCAGTTAGTTCCTATGTAAATAATATCGCAATATATGACAACAGATTACTACAAAAGCCCAAATGGGAAGTGCAGGTGTCCGACCACACACCATGCAGGGCTTCTTTCATCCGGTCGATACCCGCTGGCCATCTTTCTTAGTAAGCTCGCCCCTGTGGAAACCGGAGGTTCCACCTTAGGGATATCCAGTGGGGGACCTCAGAAACTTCTAAGAGATCACTTCCTGCTGACATCGCCTTTTCATTGTGGGGCAAAGAGGCTGACAATTTTATCGTATTGGGTCGCCTGGTTCTTCTTCTTACAGGTTTATACACAACTAGAAAACGGAAAACTTGGGAAAGTCAGGTAATTTATTGTGATGGGGACATTTTAAAGCCATTTGGACTCTAATATATGTTTGCAATAATTAACTAAATACGAACCCAGTGTAAGCTACTAGTTTCTTTTTACCTTCAATTTATGCAATTTTTCAAATAAAATTTATCTGCCTTTAATATTTATTGAGTCAAGAATTTGAAAGAAAACAGTGAAAATAGCTGAATTTTTGTTTTTGGGTGGATTTGGCCTTGCGTTCCGGCACTGCTAAATTTACGACTACACCACTGCTTATTATAATTATAATCTGGAGCTATTAGAGATGTGAGACGGAAAATTTCTAATAATTACTCGTAGAAAATAATTTCAACTGATTAAGTGTAACTAATGTAATCGAGATACAGATATCCTAAAAGTCAACGTTTATACTTAAGATTAATTTCTCCTAGGGCGTTAACACCAGAGACATTATCAAACGAGTTCCAATAACAGCTATTAGTTACTACACACATGTATCGGCTACAGCGATTGGTGGCTGAATGTGTCATTCAGGTTGGGGTTCCCCTTCTATTTACTATTTGCTTATCCAGACTTTACTTTATCATCAGTAAGTTAATTAAAATAATTATAAGTTTGGCCCAGCGTGTCTCCCTTCCTATACTACGTGCTTCCTATCTACCCTTCTCTCACCACTGTGCCCCCCTCCCCCCTCATTCTTATAGCCCACTCGTCTCTTAACACACTATATTTTGATATATACTAGGCTCTCTGTGCCACCTCTCCAATTTAACCCCGCCGCTGCAGAACATTTTTCGGAAGATTTTCATCTCTAGGCGCCATCTCACTCACTGCCTTTTCTGACAGAGATAGTCTCTTATAGTATACACACTTGGTTGTTTTGTGGTCGCTGCTAGAAACTGTTCACCAGCTTAGAAATTGCGGCTGTTTTCACCAGCCAGTGAGTAATTTACCAGCGGATTTTGGAGTATCGTATGTTCAACTTTACCAGCCACCAGCCGGTTACGTCACTCACTAATCACTGCTAGCTGCAATATGAACCCCTCTAGTTCATGGTTGAACGCAGCACTACACGTGGTTGATACTACATTCTTGTGTCGTCGTGCTGTGCATGTCCTGATCACTGTCTTGTGATCTAAGGATCAGACTTTACGATTTTTAAATATATCAAAAGCTCGAGTGCTTGTGGAATGCCTCTTCCAGAGAGTACGTCAAAAGGGACGAGAAGGACACAGTGTGGACCCAAAAAGAAATTTTCTATACCACCGGATGCACAAAAAAACAACTGAAAATAACTTTGTGAGACTATGTATCCTGTTGCTACCAGTCGCTGCTAATACCAGCTACCAGTGTGACCCTTTAACAGGTGATGCTTGCTGTTGCTGCTACCAGCTAGCAACATACAGCGGCTGGTAAAGCCATGACTTTGCACCACATCCATGACCACCTAGGTGCGAGAACTCTAAAAGATTTGTGCTCGAATTTATCTTACCCGGATGGCTTAGACGTTAATGAGAGACGACTGAATTGTATCCATTCTGAATGGCAGCCATTCAGACATTTCTTAAACAAGCACCACAAATAAAAAGTCTGATTTGT
>CABFVX010001088.1:3439-83330 GCA_902151425.1 Timema shepardi
GCGGGGTTCAAAATATATTTCTCCACACACACATGCGTGCGCACGCGTTGACCTTAGAGAATTTTTGCTCGGCACTAGCATTATAATTGTACTGAAAATACAGCAGCACTTGATACTAACCGTTTACAGATGAGAATGTTATGATGCAATGATAAAATGTCAACCGTTGTTAAAATGAAGTGACAGTTTTTTTTTCTTTCGGAAAATGCGTCTAGTTGATGTGGTGTTCACAAACCACGATTGCAAATATGATAGTTGTTAAATGTTGGAAGACAAGCATTGTAAGTAAAACTACAAGATTAAAAAAATGCTAGCAATATTTTCTTGTCAAAGAAAACATAATTTCAGGGGGAGCAAGTCCCCCTCCCCCCTCTTTGTCCGTTACTGCGGGTTTCCATGATCTTTGAGTTAATCATGATAACTTTTTTTAATTCCTTTTAGACTATGGTTAAAAGAGGTGTTTGTAATATTTACATTAATTTAAAAAAAATGTATTTGCCGAAATCCTTTTGGGGCTTGAGATATAAAAGATGTCCTGGAAAATGTGTGTTATGTGATGACTTTTCCTCTACTCCCCTGTATTCTTCGACTGTAAACACCCTCTCACCCCTCTTCCATTGCGGCCAGCTTAGATTTGGACCAGCAGTACAGTATATTGTCTGGTGCCTTATATCATGTGACCACTAGTGTAAATCACCCTCACTGTTCATTTAAATATTTAAAATATTCATACGACTCACTTGTTGTTGAAGCTACTACACTTTCAATAACAAGTAAAGTAGCTAATTAATATTAGATTTGATAAATCATACAAGTGTATAGTTGGGAGTAGGGAGGGTAAAATTGTTAAATTTAAAGAGGCCACAGAATATTACAATATTATATCATACAATATATCATACAATATGTCTCACAATTTCTTAAGTTCCAAAAAGTATCATAAATCTTCTGTTGCAAAAATATATATTTTATAATATGTTTTACACCCCCCATTAAATACAAGCTGAGCGTTTGCTGGTTAAAAAATAATCAATCGGTAAAATGTAAGACTACATTCAAACTTAAAATATCACCGATATCTTAGCAAAAACCAATAATAGTAGTTTCCCCAGCGGTATTAAATAAATGTCAAAGGAAATACAAAACGTATTAAAAAATATACTTTAGAGAGACACAAGGATAATGTCACCAAGGGAATAGAGGGCACTTCACGCCAATTAATTTAGACACTAGTTTATGGTAGGATACGGAAAAAAAAAATATATATATATATCGTTGAGGTTGTAACCACTACATCATAGTTCACGACTTAATTATTTTCCTAATGTTAAAACATTATATTTGAATTAATGAATGAGTTATTGTGAATAATCAAAGATCAGGCAATTTCTCAAATTCTAAGGACTGACAAAGTTGTTCCGTACATTACTGTACACTACAATGTGCTGTATATTCTTAATTGTCTAAAGAGTGTAACATTTTATATTATTTTTCTAGGCTAACATATAAATGTAATTTCCTCCGAAGTTGTAAGAAGCAAAAGAACAAAGTTAACTACATTTAAAAAAATAAATAATTAAACTAAATATATTACCCAGCGTAGATAATGTACTCAAGCATTATTAGAACTTATTTTGATTATCTTAAGTGATCTGGAAGTGTAAATAAGGCCATTTAACCTAGAAGGTACGTACAGTTATTGAGAGTCTTGTCATATTAAACAAAGTAAAGTATATGATTAGTTCGTTCGTGATGACCCCACAGGCCCATTCCTTCCATTAACTAGTGTATAAAACCATTGTTTGAGGCAATATTACTTATAATGATTGTTTCTGATGGGCTTTCCGTGTTTGACTACTAATGTATATAGTGTAATGTTAGAAATAGCTAACAAAAAAAATCAAATGACAAAGAGTATAGACATGCTGTGGAGATGGACTCGATAGCTCTAACTACAAGCTGTAAAGAACATTAATATCCATATATATTCTATTGTCTTGTTTTATGTAAACATATACAAATACGAGTATGATTTTATTCTTTGACATAAAGTGAGTGATTTTATTTTTTTTAAATATTCGTTCATTATCAAAATGAATTTTACAGAAAGTTTACCTAATATTTACTTTTTATTGTCCGTCTACATAACATGGGTGCGAAGCGAATAAATCTATGTCAACCATTTCAATCGTAATGGTAATGCCAACCTTATTTAATATTTTTGATAATGGAAATGGCAAAAGTGCTATTATGGCTGTTTACCCTACTATATTTAAGGATAAGTTACCTAAACGCCTTGTTGACCTTGGAGACCACAGTGAATGTTGTCTCGAGCCTGCAGCAGTATTACCGTGCGGGTTGCGTGGCCCTTCTATATACTAACGAAGGTGAGTCGACATAGTGTAGGATTTCAGTAAGACGTAGGAGTGCATGAGTTGGTAATTTTAAGTTCGAGTCGAGTTTAAAAGAAAGCATCGAGTTTACTTAGAGTTAGATTTATATAGAGCGTTATTTGTGAAATAAATATTTTATGTTGAATTTCTGTATTAGTTCAATGAATATACCTGAAATAAGTACAAACATGTTTTTATAAGAATTATAATTGTTGTCAAAATATCTATAACCATACAATTTTAAAGTTTTGAATACAATAAATATGACTGTACAGTATTTACTTTCTCGCTACTTTACAGGTAGAGAAAGTATTGTAATCATAAAAAAAATTGAACTCTAGGTTTTGATGATTTCGACGTTTCATGCATGATCTTCTGAACATAAAAAAGTGGTTTTTGAAGTTCCGTCTGTCTGTCTGTCTGTACCTCCAACTAGAGCCTAAACTATTTTACCGATAGGAATAAAACTTGATATCAAGGGTTTTCGTAGAGTTGCCCCATGAGTTTTGAAATCGATATTTAACCCTTAAAATAAAGGTAGCTTCCTCAAGGGCGAAAAGAGAAAAAATCAATTTTATCAAAATTGGCTATAGCGATTTTGGTTAAATTTATTTTCTAAGCATTTATTAATACTAAAAACAAAATGACTACTCTCAATTTTTCATCAAAATTACTTTAAGCGTTTCGGTCTGATGCGTAAATTCAATATTTTTTATCATATATCTGTAACTTTTAGGATAATAAATTTCTTTTCATAGCAAATTTATAATAAAAATCTTTTATTTGAAACATATGTTTATAAAACCAATAGTTTTTAAGATATACGCAAATATATATTCGCTTTTCGAGCACTAAAGGTAAATAATTGCTACCGTAAAATAAATTCTAACCAGAGATTTTGATGGATGTCGACGTATCATGACTCCCCGAACAGTAAACAGTGGTTTTTGCTATGCCCTTTATCTGTGTATTTGCTTAACCTTAAAATTAACAGTAGTATAGTAAAGAGCAAAAATAAAAATAAATATTTACTTTCAAAATAAATGAAAATAGCCATTTTGTTTATAATATTAATCAATGCCTGGATACGAATTAAAAATAATATATATATATATATTTATTTTCAAAATAAGCTCTAATGGTATTGATTAAAATTCGTATCCATGCATTGATTAATATTATAAATAATATAGCTATTTTCATTTGTCCATAAAAATGATTTTTGGGTAACTTCACAGAAGCGAAAATTTTCATATCTCTGCAAAAGTTTGAGATATTAAATAACATATTAGTTGCAAGATTGTTGTTATATTAAAAATAAAAAAAACTTTTATTTGGAATATATTTTATAGTACCAATATTCGCTGAGATTTTGGAAAATATATTAATATAATTTTCTGAGTTTTTATTGCACAGAGATACTATTTAAATTTTAAAGTAATAATTTTCTAACGCCATAGAGTAAGTAAATAACTAAGTCTCTCAACATTTGATGCTCTTTTTCCTTTAACATATTAGGGGAAATCTCTATCATTTTAGAATCGATATTCAATATTTATTTACCCTTTTTATTGGTCTAAATTTATAAATGAAGAATCTAATAATAATAAAGCGATAACCAAAATGTGAAACCCCTAATAAAATGTAGAAAATTTTAACAATACGTCGAGATTTCAATACGAAGTTTTGACCCTAATGAACCCAATATCGATATTTTTTATTGGTCCAATAATACAAATGATGACTTTATTTAAAAATGATATATTTAAATTTAAAACCAAGAATCAAAAACGTTTTACGTAAGTATAGCACAATTTTTTCTCGGGTTTGCAAGGGTATATTAATTCGATTCACATATATTACGAATTTTGAGTAACTATTTCCATTTTTAAACAATGGAGGGAGAAAGTCCGTGTGGAGTTACGTACCATTTATTTTTAACTAGAGAAAATAAAATTAATCAAACTATTGATTTTCGGGTATAAGATTGAATATTCCGAATACTCAAATTTTCGAATTTTTATATACGTTCTCTAAGTCAAGTTTGAACAGCGACTAAAACTAAATTTGAACTAGAATTTTCGAGTGTTTACACACCTCCAATAATAAGATGTTGCCCTCTGTAATCTTTGTGTAAAGTGCTTGCCTTATGACTCCGATGTTAGTTGGTTCAAACCCAGCTGGGGTCAACAGATTTTAACATTCTGTGGTATAACTACCTTTGGAGGAGAAGTAAAGTCATCGGTCCCGTGTCAATTGTGGCGTGTTAAAGGACCTATGAAGGTTTTTGAAATTACCTCTACCAGAAAAATTGGTAGATCCTTCGTGCTCGCTCATAGAAATTTTCGTGTGGTGATATAATCAGTCGGTTCAGAAAGTTCACGTTAAATATTCGTACATAAAATAGATAAATAAAAAGTAAGACATTCTTAGAATATACCAACATAATATAATCTTATTGCCGGCACCCTCTACAGTTCTTGACCATTTCAGTCATATCACTCCTGTGACCTATTCAAGAACCTCTTATTAACCCTTCTCTAAAAATAAAAATAAACTTGTTGCGAACTAACAATATTTATCGAGGGAAAATAAATCAAACAATGTCTGTAAATTTTAGGGGTAAAATATTAGTGAGAAGGTTGGTGGTTGGTAATGTTTTTTTATGTAAAAGTATTTTTATATTTTGTTTAGTCTCCGATAGAACGCATCTTAAGTCATTTTCTACATTGAGTCGGTTTCTGGCCTAGGTTTTTATTGATACCCAAGTCGAGAAACCACAATAACATCTATAAGTAGCAGCAAATGGAATTAAAGTTCTTAGAGCCCTGTCAGCTATAATAGGATATTGGGCTCCCACTTTTCGACAAAATATAGAGAGGTCATAACTTTGAAATTCTACTTTCAATGTGTTATCCTTGCATAGACCAAGGAATTGGACTTAAGGAGAAATTTATTCATCTTTGAAGATTCCATCATCTTTATAAAATGGTCTCAGTATCCAGGAATTGGATTGACGGTCATATATGTTCGGGAAATAGTGGTTCAATGAATCAATCAGGGCAGATAAATGCTGAACAATGGAGCCGGTAAATAAGCATTTCTCTTTGTTGATCTGAGACAATTGTGTGAACACCGATATGTCGCCAACTTCGACTCTGCGTTGGTAGAATTCTTGCTTGCGCAAAAACCAAGCAACTTTATCCTGTGCTGTTAAGATATTGGTAATATTTCCTTACAACGAAAGGTTAAAAGGGTTAATCTCACTAAAAAATGTGTAATGTGTTCTTATTTTTCTTAAAAATAAACGAATGAACTTTCTCGCTCTATTGCTTGAAAATGGAGATATTTACTCAAAACTCGTAATATATGTGAAACTAAATAATATAAACTAGCAAACCCGGACAAAAATTGCACTATATTTACGCAAAAAAAAAAATTATAGTCCCGGTTTAAAAAAAAAAATTTTAAGAATTAATGTCCTCATTTGTATGTATGGACTGATAAAACAGATCAATGTTGGGTCCAAAAGGGTCAACACTTCATATTAAAATTTCAACTTCCGGTTTTAATTTTAGACATTTTATTAGGTGTTGCAAATCTTTATGCCATCGCATTTCTATTAAATTCCACATTTATAATCATTTTGAACAATAGAAAATGTAAATATTGACAATTGAGTCTAGAACGGATATAGATCACTGTTGTACACACATTTCTTTTAAGAGGTTTAAGGAAACACAACAACTTTTTGAGTCTTACTTATATTTAATTACTCTATGGCATTGGAGAATTATTGCGTTAAGACTTGAGTAGTATCTCTTTACAACTAAAGTTCACAAAGTTGTATTATTATATTTGCCAATATCTCAGAAACTGTTGGATTTATTAAAATATATTTCAGATAAAAGTTTTTTATTTTTAATAGCATTACAATTTTGCAATGATAAATTATTTAGTATCTCAAATAGTTGCGGAGATACGGAAGTTTCTGCTTCTGTAAAGAAGCCTAAAATTCATATTCATAGTAAAATTAAAATAGTTAGTTTATCTATAATCTTAATCAACCCCTAGATATGAATTTTAATCAAAAAGAGTCGATTTAGAGAAAATCAATTTTTTCACTTTTCGCCCTTTCTTAAACTACTCAAGCTTTAAGTTTAAGCAGACAAACAGACATACGTCATTGCAAAAAAAAACTTTTTAGGGTTTGGGGTTTCTTGAGACGTCAACATCCATCAATATTTCAGGTTAGATTTTCTTTTGTGGTCGCAATACTTTACCTTTTTTGTTCGAAAAGTTATAAAATATATATATATATATTAACGTATAGCTTGAATGTTATTGGTTTTATAAAAATATACTTCTTATAGAATATTTGTATTATAAAGAGACCTACATATTTGTAACGATAAGTAATTTCATATCTCAAATATTTTAGGAGATATTATAAAAACATATAATTTATGCATCAGACTGGAGCCCTTAAAGTCATTTTGCCGCCATATTGAGAGATAACATTTTGTTTGGAATATTTATAAATGTTTATAAATGAAATTTAACCAAAATCGTTTAAGACAATTTTAATAAAATCAACTTTTCCTCTCTTGGTCTCTCAGTAAACTACCCTTAATTTTGGGGTAAGATATCCAATTCCAAAAACCACTCAGGGCAATTCTATGAAAACCCTAGATACTAAGTTTTAGCCCGATAGGTAAAATAGGTTAGGCTCCATTTGGAGGTTCAGACAGACAGGCAGACGGAAAGTCAAAAAACATTTTTTTTTTATTCGGGGAGTCATGAACGTCAAGATTCATCAAAATCTTGAGTCCGATTTTTTTGACGATCATAATACTTTCTCTACCTGTAAGATAGCGAGAAAATAAAAAAAACCGTAATTTGTTTTATTTATTTCGAGTTTACTTGTAATTCTTGTTTTGATTTTCAGAGTTTGAAGAGCATTAATGTGTCCATTAAAATATTTACAAGATTGTTGGTGACGGGAAAGTTTCAGAAACACGCATGCGCAGAAATGGTTGAGTCCAAGTTTCCCATAGGGGTGGAAGGATATGGAATTAGACACGTTAAATTTTCCACAGCTAAGAATTATTATTAAAAAAAAGATTTCATTCATGTTTATCTCTTTTGTACGACAAAATCATGATTACGGATTAAGTGGTGCTTTTAAAGTAGGCCTAACTTAATAATTTTTAATTTAAAAAAAAATCACAATATGCTTTGTTTATGAGGTGAAAGATTCGACCACCAAATCCAATAAAATACTGAATCCTCGAATCTCGAATACTTGTCAGGATTCGGTGGATTCGAGGATTCGAGTGGCCCATCTATACATAAAACTGATAGGTACTTTCATAAGTTTGATGAAATAAAACACGTAATAATAATAATTCAGCTGAGTGACTGGAGGGAGGTACCCTCCCGCCCACCCGCATTCCACCCGACACCGCAGAACGATCCATTTACACTTAGGAGGGGGGGGGGGTAGGGGAAGGAGACGACACAATAGCGAGAAGAGCGGAAAATACGCGATGTTGGAATTGCTAGTTCTAGTCTGAAAGCATAACTGATAGGTTAATACAGATATGCATAAAAGTCCTGTTTGTCTATTGCTACCCCTATTAGATTGCCACTTTACCCAAAAGGGGGTAGTTACCCCCAGGTTAAGAATCACTGCTCCACGGGTTCACCGACTAAGAGGGGTTAGGTTCACCATCGCAGCGAGAACTCCCTGACCTCACCTTGTGGGATGGACATGGCAACACGCTCCATTTGGAGGGAGTCATTTATATGTCGCCATCGCAGCGAGAACTCCCTGACCTCACCTTGTGGGATGGACATGGCAACACGCTCCATTTGGAGGGAGTCCTTTATATGTCACCATCGCAGCGAGAACTCCCTGACCTCACCTTGTGGGATGGACATGGCAACACGCTCCATTTGGAGGGAGTCCTTTATATGTCGCCATTGATATTTTTTTAAATATATTACTAGCGTCATAATAAAGGTATTGATACTATCCATCGAAAATGACAACAGCATATTATCAAAAGTCTTAACGTATTAATACAATAAAATATATCTAGTATTTTTACATGTCGGATAAAGTTCTTGTGATGAACATTTTACTGTAATATTTAAATAGAGGTACAGTAAAACATATCAATATTTTCTAATAAATATAGTGTGATTGAAACTTTTGAGCGCAGCGTCTTACTACCCGTTCAGGTTATACGTCAATTATAAATTATTATTATTATTATTATTATTATTATTATTATTATTATTATTATTAGCACCGCGTCTTACTACCCGTTCGGGTTATACGCACTGACGCTCATGTGTAATGGTAGGGTGATTGGGAGATGAAATGAAGGACCTACAGTTTAACGTGGAATCCGAACCACGGTGGAGGCCTGGCATTCCCCACATTCACAAGATGTCTTGTCAGAGCTGAAGGAAGGGTTTGGCAATCAGATAAATCTGTGCCGGGACCGAGGATTGAACCCCAGCCGCCAGCACAGAAGTCTGACACCTTACCCCTAGACCACCAGGTCACCGTCAATTATAAAGTTAATATAGAAAAGTTATTAAAAGCTTACAATAACACTTATGTATTATTTTATACATTATTTTTAAATTACTAATAAAACGGACTGAGTTTGCAGTTTTCAAATAACAAGCTTCGTAACAAAATCAGACCTTAGCTATTAATCTATTTATATGGTATTTCTATTCAAGCGATCCTACAAACTGATAACAAAAATGTAATTTTTATTAAGAAATGATGTAATCACTCGCATCTCTGGGCACGCTGTCAGGGAGGTTGGGGTTGAATCCCAGTCGGGAGTACTGAGCTTTTAGTAACATTGTTTTTCACTCTCAATCCAAGCAAATGTGGGTACAGTTCCGTCAGACCCCCCTCATACCTAGATCATTAGTGTGATTAGTACATATATATATATATATATATATATGATCTGAATAAGTAGAATGATGTGTTGCTAAATAAATGCTGGTACACTTAGTATATATTTAATCTTCACATTTTTATTTTATTAATTTAATCAGCTGCTGAGATACATCCATTAACCTGTAGTATCACTTTTGAATTTTTAACTTTATGTTACTAAACGGTACAAAACTAGTACCAAACGTTGACATAAAAAAAAAGTTCAAAATTCAAAAGTGCTACTACAGGTTAATGGAGGTGCTGATATCCCGTGTGGGCATTGACACGTATTGGGAAAGAAGAAGCTAGTTAGTTTATAGGTAACAATGAATAAAGGAGATATAAATATTGACAGACTAAAATTGTTTTGAATTCTAAAATGCAAAAAAAAAAATTCCTTCAAATTTTCTTCCAATCTGTGATTTAATATATGTGACATATAAATACTTATTTAACAGATAGCTTAGCTATCATATTGTGAAGTCCAGCAACTGAATTTACTCAAAATTAATCTACTACCTCGTTGTTTGCAATGGAGAAATGAAAACCAGAATTGTATTAACACATATCTGTAACTGATTATGTTACTTAATGGTATATTTTTATGAGCAAAATATAGTACTTGTTTTTCTTTCATGTGAGAATCAATATTTAACTATTTATATTTGATTAATTAAAGTAATTATTTTTTATTTGTATGAAACCAAATTTAACAATTGGAAAAGATGAGAGATAATCATGTCAGAAAAGACCAAATTGTTATATACATAAATCGTGATTTGTTAAAATAATTAAATGAATTAAACAACCACGTAAATATGTTTTATGTGTGGTCATTTTTGAAATAAAATTTTAGTTTTACAATGGTAAATAAGACTGATTCAATATATAACAAATAGACGTAGGTCGATTGAGTTAAATTCAACAAAAATGTTCTCATTTATATCATATTTTAAATCATCAGCATTTTAAATATTGAAATAAAGAATCAAACATTTTCCAAGATATATCTGTATTGTTAAAATAGCGTGTAGGGTTAGAAAGAGAGAACATATTCCTATTTGCCCAAACTCTTTGGAGAGCAGATTTGATATAAATCAATATCAACATAAAAATATATGTATACAACACAGTCTACGATGATATTTAAGCTTACTGTCACAAACCTAGACTCCTCGACTGGGTCTACACAGGGAATGAAACTTGAGCTCACCAAAACATACTTCTGGTACATTGTATCTTTCATTATCTGTATGCATTTGAGAAAGAAAGTATGGTTTTTTTTAAATATTTTCTTAACTCTTTATTTGGCATCCTCCCAAATTGAATTGGTAAAGAGATGAAATAAAAGTCAAGAACATATAGTATTTTTAGTCATTGATTGAAAGATCTGGCTTTGAATCTTGGCCATGGTATATTGATGGTGATTTTTCCTGAAACGTTTTCTAGTCTTCATCCTTCTGGAATTCTAACTTCCTTACCCCATTATACTATTTAGTCATTCCCAATTCATTAAGAGCGAACATCTCAGTTGGGTGGTTTAAGAAAGCTTCTAATACAAACTAGTTATCAGCACTTGAAACATCTTGTCTGTGGTAGACACTTGGCCACAAACATATCTTTTATAAGTACACACTTAATAAAAGGGTATACCGTAAATTATTTTGGTCATAAGATATCAAACCATCCTTCAGTACAAACATAGAGTTCAATTTACTTCACAAGGTGACCTCAACAGTTCTTGAATATCTGTCAATTATGTCCTGAAATTCAATTACATTTTTTTTCTCTTAATTTAAAATATTTCTCATCTAATGCCGCTATGCTCATAACAGATATTAAAGATTTGTTAGTATCAGCACGTAACGAAAATTAAACTCCATGTTTCTACTGGAGCAACATTATATTTAATTAGGGTAGAAAAAGATTTGCTATAAAAACTGTATAAAATACTTTCCCCAACCCGTGTTCCCTACATTTCCAATTATTTAATGTTACCTGAACAATATTCAAACCTCAGCGCTTTGTAATCGCTCGGCGGAGAACATGCTATTATGCGAGATTGTCGCCCGAGGGCTTTCTCTTATTCATTTCCATATTGTGTTATTTTAAAGTTGTGTTTTTTGCAACGCTTCTTACCAACCATCCGTGATACCAGAATTTCATTACACCAGTGGGGTATGAGTGAGGAGGGTATAACTTAGAAAAATCGCTCCACAATTGCGTGGAACGAGAGTTGAAAACCATTTAGTAAAACACCTTCAATATACCAGGCTGGGATTTGAATCTCGATATATCCGTCACTGGCAAACCAAACTAGACGAGCTTGACGTTTAGTACGTGTGTCCACTGATGTGGCTGAGAAGTTTATTAATTTATTCAATCGTTGTTTTTATATCAGGGTAAATCTTTGATATAAGTATAATAACTCTGAGAGTAATAAAGGCACCAAAAAAATGCTCTTTGTAATCAGAATATTTAAAAAAAATATTGTGCTTGGTTGACAGTATTTCCAGTACAGATCAGCGACCAAAAATTTCAAACAACTACAGCGCTAACTCATGTTTGACTCAGTCAGGAGACAACAGTTCGAATTCGGACATGATTTACTGGCAATAGTTTTACCACAATATGGTATTCCCTGCCTAATTTAATCATTCCCTTTCAACATATTGTGGTATATGGATTAGATTTGTTATGTTGAGAACAGAACAAATGAACAACAAGAAGAGTAACATCCAAAAAAACTTCCTAATATAAGGAACCAGGAATAGGAAACTTTATTAAATTTAATAAGCCTGTGCGAATCCATGATTTTCCATTTCGAGTCGAATCCGAATCTTGACAAACTAGCTCGAATCGACTCCGAATTGAATATCATGCTTAGAGATTTTTTCGAATTGAATCAGAATTGAATTTTTAAATGTTTCAAATCCAAATCAAATGACACATCTTTAGGAGTCGTTGAAAATATTTAAACTTATTCTTAAGTTAAACAAGTAAACAAAGCCTCATGACTAATTTATGAAAGGTTATAAACGAAATAAATTACTATTTTTTATATAATGGTTTGCTGTTTAAGACCATAGAAAGTTAAAATTTTTCTTAAGTATGAAAAAAAAAATTGAATTTCGAACTAAAACCATTGAATCCGAATCTGAAATTTACTTAGGTTCGAAATTTCAAATCCACCAAGAATCTCTCTAATAATTAGACTAGAAAGCTCAAATCGAATCCGAATCTTATCAAGATTCGAATTTAGATTCGAAATTTCGAAGGTTCACACAGGATTAAAATTTAATGAACCTCTCAATGACTCTACGGCACATTATCAATCTTATAGTATAAAAACCATCCTAAAAAGGATTGGAAGGGATTGAAACCGGTTCTTACGGATCAGATTAAAGGGTTGCTTCGCTCGGCTGGTGTGAACAAGATGTTGTTAACACTAGTAGTAACACCACCAGTGTGAACAAGATGTTGTTAACACTAGTAGTAACACCACCAGTGTGAACAAGATGTTGTTAACACTAGTAGTAACACTACCAGTGTGAACAAGATGTTGTTAACACTAGTAGTAACACTACCAGTGTGAACAAGATGTTGTTAACACTAGTAGTAACACTACCAGTGTGAACAAGATGTTGTTAACACTAGTAGTAACACTACCAGTGTGAACAAGATGTTGTTAACACTAGTAGTAACACTACCAGTGTGAACAAGATGTTGTTAACACTAGTAGTAACACTACCAGTGTGAACAAGATGTTGTTAACACTAGTAGTAACACTACCAGTGTGAACAAGATGTTGTTAACACTAGTAGTAACACTACCAGTGTGAACAAGATGTTGTTAACACTAGTAGTAACACTACCAGTGTGAACAAGATGTTGTTAACACTAGTAGTAACACTACCAGTGTGAACAAGATGTTGTTAACACTAGTAGTAACACTACCAGTGTGAACAAGATGTTGTTAACACTAGTAGTAACACTACCAGTGTGAACAAGATGTTGTTAACACTAGTAGTAACACTACCAGTGTGAACAAGATGTTGTTAACACTAGTAGTAACACTACCAGTGTGAACAAGATGTTGTTAACACTAGTAGTAACACTACCAGTGTGAACAAGATGTTGTTAACACTAGTAGTAACACTACCAGTGTGAACAAGATGTTGTTAACACTAGTAGTAACACTACCAGTGTGAACAAGATGTTGTTAACACTAGTAGTAACACTACCAGTGTGAACAAGATGTTGTTAACACTAGTAGTAACACTACCAGTGTGAACAAGATGTTGTTAACCCTAGTAGTAACACTACCAGTGTGAACAAGATGTTGTTAACCCTAGTAGTAACACTACCAGTGTGAACAAGATGTTGATAACACTAGTAGTAACACTACCAGTGTGAACAAGATGTTGTTAACACTAGTAGTAACACTACCAGTGTGAACAAGATGTTGTTAAAACTAGTAGTAACACTACCCTCTATCCATGATCTTATCAGATTTATCTTTATATTTCTAGTTGTACTATCTCCTCCAGTTATTTATCACGTGATGTTTAATAAATGTTTCCTTTAGTGATCACTTTAGACACAAAGAATTGCATAATATATTCACTACACGTGGCTTGAAACAATAGACTCGCAAGATATTCCAACATTAGAAAAATATGTCCTCGGTACTTAAGATGAGAAATCAAACAAAACATCCTTTGAGAGGCCTCCATATTGAAACGCCTGGTCAAATTTATAATATATTCAGTGCATACAATACATCGTTAAGCCTAGGCTTAAAAATATTCTTGCCTTATTTCTATAAAATTATCCACGAATTTGACAATTATTGAAGTAGCAAAGATCAGAACAGACAAGGCGACAGGACGTTATACCAAATGGGAAAATTAAAACAGAACTTCGCTTTGCTCAGTCATTTATTATTAATTCAAATTTACATTTTTATCAGCCCATTATATCCCACGCCTCTCTGCCCTACCACTAAATTATAATATTCTTTTCTCCGGATACATAATATTTACAGTTCTAGCATGGTGCCTACAAATTCATCATTTTATTATTTCTTTTTCCTTTCTACCTCCTCGTCTTTTATTCAGATTCCCTCCTTCTCCATTCTCTAACGGATCTTTGAACCTTTAGTCTGTATACATTTAATTTTGTTTGGCTTGCGGATTAATTTTTTTCTCTTAATAATTAGTTTACTTAACACAGTGTTTTATTCATATTCATACTATTCATAAAATATTAGAAAAAAGTGGGAATATAACGCGACGGTCCAACAACTATAGATATATTTTAAAAAGAACTAAGATTCAGTCAAAATAAATAAATTATATGAAATTGTATTTAAATTAAGGATACCCCCAAACAACTGCCAAGCTAAATGAGACGTGTTTGACTGATACGTGGGGCAGGGTACGGGTTGGAGGTCACCTATCAGATACTTTCGATATGTGTAATGGGTTAAAACAAGGATATGCACTTTCCTCATTAATTTATAATCTAGATTTTCAATCATGTTAATGCAAGAGAGTAGGGAAGACTTGACACTAAACGGTAAAATACAGCTATTAGGATAAGCAGATGATTTAGCTTTGTTAATCAATAGTAGGGGAGGTGTTGCAGGAAATGCAGAAATGACTAGAAAGGAAAAAAGTGTAGAAATGAACGCTGAAAAGACCAATTATATGATCACATATAGAAGATATATTAGAGACGATAATTTATAGACTGCTGTGAACAACAAACTGTTTGACAGGGTTAATGAGATTATAATATTTAGGGACAATTTTAATTAAAAATAACGATATTATATTGTAGAGGTGTGCGAAGATTCGAAATTTCGACATCGCTTCTAAACGAACACCAACTTCAATTTAGTTTCGAAACATTGCTTGAACTGTAGAATTACAATATTTGATTGTTTTTTGATGGTAAAAACCATTATGGCTAGTTCATTGATGAGTGTTTTTTTTTTTAAATATTTTGAACATTTAGAAAAGGTATGTAAGGATTTTGTTTAAAATATATATTTAAGAATGGTTTGGATAGACAAAATAAGGTTGACTTATTTTTAGACGAATAAAATTGTTTAGGCTGAAGTTTATAGAAGACCGATTTAAAAAATATTGATATCTTTTAAAAATGGATCTAACGATTTGGTCCATGTCTTGCTTGGTCTTGTGTGCTCCTAACAATATACATAGTTTTATATATTATAATAAATAGCAATTTGCCGATGACCTTTTTTTAAAAGACAGTAAATTTTCTGAAAATAATTTAAGCGATGTTCTTCAAAACTATTTTATGGCGAAAATTTTTCATGATTAAAAGTAAATTATGTTTATGTATGTAAAATAAATAATTTAAATTTTAGAAAATCTGAAAAATTCTAAAAAGGCCTTTATGATAGGGTTCAAAACGGGTATTTGAAAATTTGTTTTCATTACAGATAAGAATATATTTTTATTTTTATAAATAAAATTAATTTGAGGATAATTTAAAGATAATTGGTTATTAATTATTTTTTCTTAGAAAAATGATTTTAACAATTTTGTTTGATTCAAAAATATGAAGAGTGTTCAGTGAGGTTAGCAAGATGATGGCTTTGTTTATCTGAGGAAAACTAGATTAAGGATCGATTACTGGAAACTTATTTTTAAATTTGTTCAAAATAATAACCACGTGAAAGTTTGTATGATTGTGTTGGACCATTTTATCATCCTAGTAATCGTTGACTTCAATTGATATGAAAAAAATATCTAAACGAGTTCGCTTACTAGATATTTATTCAACTTTTGATTGATGGGATGCGCTACAAACATATTATTTGTCAAATGGGATGTCCTCCCGTTCGTGTTTTCCCACTGATTATTATTATTATTATTATTATTATTATTATTAGCACCGCGTCTTACTACCCGTTCGGGTTACACGCACTTACGCTAATGTTTAATGATAGGGTGATAGTGAGATGAAATGGAGGACCTACAGTTTAACGTGGAATCCGAACCACGGTGGAGGCCTGGCATTCCTCACATTCACAAGATGTCTTGTCAGAGCTGAAGGAAGGGTTTGGTAATCAGATAAATCTTTGCCGGGACCGAGGATTGAACCCCGGCCGCCAGCACAGAAGTCTGACACCTTACCCCTAGACCGCCAGGTCACCTTTTCCCACTGATAAATGAACATAGATACTACTTGGTGTTTTCTGTTCTAGAGTCTACTTGGTTTATAAATACTGTGTTGTTGTGTTTGGTTAATAAAACTCACGTAGGCCCAAATATACTAACTATAAATAATTGGATAATATAAATAGTTTTAATTTATTATTGTTTGTTACTCTACGGTCTGATTTTGATTGGAAGGAAGATTTTGACCTTTTATATATACTTATCTGTAATATTATGTGATCTGTATTTATCACTTATCATAAATAATAATATGGCTGCCTATGAGATTATAATAGCAATAAAATAAAATATTATCAATGCTCACGTTTGTTATTTCAATAAGCTACGTTTTACTATTCTCTTACAACAGATGGGCGTAAAGACAATAGTTTATCATAGTTCCCCTAAGGTCAGTCACTATTTGTGGTAGTGCCAGTATGGCGTAAAGACAATAGTTTAATCATAGTTCCCCTAAGGTCAGTCACTATTTGTGGTAGTGCCAGTATGGCGTAAAGACAATAGTTTCTTTGTGAAGTTGAAGTTAATAAGATAAAGCTAGAAACAAACTTTCAACAGCATATTGTTTCATTAAAGGAAAGGGAAACTAAAGATTCCAAAAGCGCCCCCTATGAAAAGAGTAAGGGTAGTATCAAAAGTCGTAGTCAGAGTAATAGTCAGTTTAATTTATTCCATCAGAGGTTTTTTTGTACTATGACCAATTTCTGTTTTCCAGATTTCAAGAACACCTCTCCGTTGGTTCTCCTAGAGAAATCACTATCCACCATGCTTATCTCGACGGTGATTTTCGATTTGAGCTCGTTTTCGGTCGTCTCGAATGATCCAAACTTTTGCCAGAACAATCCCTTTTACGTGCTACCCTGGGCAAACATGAACACGTCACGTGAGTTGAAAAAGGTGAGGATGGTTCTATGGATAGACATGGGCACGTCACGTGAGTTGGAACATGTGAGGATGGTTCAATGGATAAATATGGGCACGTCACGTGAGTTGGAACATGTGGGAATGGATCCATGGATTAACATGGGCACGTCACGTGAGTTGGAACATGTGGGAATGGATCCATGGAT
The DNA here is from genome assembly GCA_902151425.1 of Timema shepardi. Taxonomy (NCBI): domain Eukaryota; kingdom Metazoa; phylum Arthropoda; class Insecta; order Phasmatodea; family Timematidae; genus Timema; species Timema shepardi. The sequence continues at coordinate 21,086 of CABFVX010001088.1, forward strand.
TAACATGAACACGTCACGTGAGTTGAAAAAGGTGAGGATGGTTCTATGGATAGAAATGGGCACGTCACGTGAGTTGGAACATGTGAGGATGGTTCAATGGATAAATATGGGCACGTCACGTGAGTTGGAACATGTGAGGATGGATACATGGACTAACATGGGCACGCCACGTGAGTTGGAACATGTGAGGATGGATACATGGACTAACATGGGCACGCCACGTGAGTTGGAACATGTGCTAATGGATCCATGGATTAACATGGGCACGTCACGTGAGTTTAAACATGTGATAATGGATACATGGACTAACATGGGCACGTCACGTGAGTTGGAACATGTGGGAATGGATACATGGACTAACATGGGCACGTCACGTGAGTTTAAACATGTGATAATGGATACATGGACTAACATGGGCACGCCACGTGAGTTGGAACATGTGCTAATGGATCCATGGATTAACATGGGCACATCACGTGAGTTGGAACATGTGCTAATGGATCCATGGACTAACATGGGCACGTCACGTGAGTTGGAACATGTGCTAATGGATCCATGGATTAACATGGGCACGTCACGTGAGTTGGAACATGTGATAATAGCTCCATGGATTAACATGGGCACGTCACGTGAGTTGGAACATGTGGGAATGGATCCATGGATTAACATGGGCACGTCACGTGAGTTGGAACATGTGATAAAAGCTCCATGGACTAACATGGGCAGGTCACGTGAGTTGGAACATGTGGGAATGGATCCATGGATTAACATGGGCACGTCACGTGAGTTGGGACACGTGTTAATGGATCCATGGACTAACATGGGCACGTCACGTGAGTTGGAACATGTGCTAATGGATCCATGGACTAACATGGGCACGTCACGTGAGTTGGAACATGTGAGCATGAGAACGGGTCTATTGAGGAACATGAATAAGTAGCGAGCCGCTTCGGTGGCCGCAAAGCCTAAGGCACGAGTCTCACTATAGACTGGACTGAAGATGACGAGAATGTCGGGTTTTGAATCTCGGTCAAGTGTAGTTTCTTACTTTTCCTTCACGAAAATACGGGTACATCTCCTATAAATATAACCTGAATAATCCCTAAGACCAATACAAGAAATCAGTATGTAAGCATACAAACCTAACGGATAGTAAGACGGGGTGCTAAGAAAGAAAACGTAAAGCGGGTTGAAAGAGGTGAAAGTGGCACCGTGGGAATAAAAATACTACTAGCAGTTTCTTTAGCACCGCGTCTTACTACCCGTTCGGGATATACGCTTATATACTAATTACGCTAATGGTTTCTCTAATAATGAAAGTAACATTTGTAGAAAGTGTACCCACATTAGCGTGGAGGGAAAGTGGATAACCATTTTGGTAAACCACCCTGAGTATACCCAACCGAGAGTCAAACCTCAATTTCTCCAATATTGAGAGTTGCGCATTAGACCATGTGGCCACTGATTAAGGTTATTGGCAGTTAGAATATTTAATACGAATATTACTACAGTATTATAGTCAAACACTTATTGTAAATACATTCATGACATAATATAAGGGGTAGGGATGTGTAAAGATGCTTAGAGGTAATATACCTCTTAATCTTGGAAATAATTTATATGGAAAAACAGGGGTGGAAATTATCCCTGATTCAGTTAGTCAAGAATAGAACCATGACTGTACCGTCGAGTGTCTTGTAAGATTAATGCAATTATTTTAATAAGATTACTGTATCTATCTGTCTACTTCACAGCGTCATCAGGCAAGTGAGCAATGCAGACTAAGTAGCCGCCGTATGTTGGCGATGATAGTGCCAACATTTACGGGGTGTCATATGGTCAGCACGGGAGCAGGCAACATTTCACCAAAATGAGCCAGCCAAAAGTTGGAAACAGTTAATAATGATGAAAATAAAAATAAATCCCGGGAGATTTTATTCGGTACCAGTAAAGTTTAAAGAGGTTGGTCAAAAGTGTATTACCATGTTCGAGTACCATTGATACTTTATAGCTCTGTTCCATAATCTATTATTTAAGTTGTCGGCGCGATCCCGACTGTCCGGCCAGCTGTGGAGCGTCTTCCTCGATGAACAGATCACCATCCAAGAGTTCTTTGCTGATGTCGCAATCCCTTTCGACTGCCTGCTACTGGCGGTGGAGGCCCGCGGGTCCGTGACCCGGCTGACGGAGGTGTACAGAATAGCGCCGGGACTCCCCTTAAGGACCAACAACATTGGCTCCAGAGGGGCCGACGGGAGGATGGTTTACAGCTCATTGTCTTTCTACGAGAGGAGATCTGACCTTCAGGGTATCACTATCCAAGGAGCAACCTACAAGGCAAGAGCATGAATACACCCTTTATTACTGATTATTGGCAAAGGAATCAACGCGATTCAAGTCTCAAGGTAGTTTCCTTGGTAAGTCTCACAAGGGTCCTACTGGCACAGGATCAATGTGATTCAAGTCTCAAGGTAGTTTCCTTGGTAAGTCTCACAAGGGTCCTACTGGCACAGGATCAATGTGATTCTAGTCTCAAGGTAGTTTCTTCGGTAAGTTTCACAAGGGCCCTACTGGCACAGGAAACAATGTGATTCTAGTCTCAAGGTAGTTTCTTCGGTAAGTTTCACAAGGGTCTTACTGGCACCGGAATCAATGTGATTCTAATCTCAAGGTAGTTTCCTCGGTAAGTGTTACAAGGGTCCTATTGGCACAGGAAACAATGTGAATCTAGTCTCAAGGTAGTTTCCTTGGTAAGTCTCACAAAGGTCCTATTGGCACAGGATCAATGTGATTATAGTCTCAAGGAAGTTTCCTCGGTAAGTTCCACAAAGGTCCTACTGGCACAGGAAGCAATTTGATTCTATTCTAGAGGGAGTTTCCTCAATCAGTGTTACAAGAATCCTACTGGCACAGGAAGCAATGTGATTCTATTCTAGAGGGAGTTTCCTCAGTAAGTGTTACAAGGGTCCTACTGGCACAGGAAGCAATGTGATTATATTCTAGAGGGAGTTTCCTCAATAAGTGTTACAAGGGTCCTACTGGCACAGGAAGCAATGTGATTCTATTCTAGAGGGAGTTTCCTAAATAAGTGTTACAGTGATCCTACTGGCACAAGATCAATGTGATTCTAGTCTCAGGTAGTTTCATCAGTAAGTTTCAAGAGGGTCCTACTGGCACAAGATCAATGTGATTCTAGTCTCAAGGTAGTTTCCTTGGTAAGTTTTACAAGGGTCCTACTGGCACAGGATCAATGTGATTCTATTCTCAAGGTAGTTTCCTTGGTAAGTTTCACAAGTGTCCTACTGGCACAGGATCAATGTGATTCTATTCTAGAGGGAGTTTCCTCAATAAGTGTTACAAGGATCCTACTGGCACAGGAATCTATGTGATTCTATTCTAGAGAGAGTTTCCTCAGTAAGTGTTACAAGGATCCTACTGGCACAGGAATCTATGTGATTCTATTCTAGAGGGAGTTTCCTCAATAAGTGTTACAAGGATCCTACTGGCACAGGAAGCAATGTGATTATATTCTAGAGGGAGTTTCCTCAATAAGTGTTACAAGGGTCCTACTGGCACAGGAAGCAAATGTGATTCTATTCTAGAGGGAGTTTCCTAAATAAGTGTTACAGTGATCCTACTGGCACAAGATCAATGTGATTCTAGTCTCAGGTAGTTTCATCAGTAAGTTTCAAGAGGGTCCTACTGGCACAAGATCAATGTGATTCTAGTCTCAAGGTAGTTTCCTTGGTAAGTTTTACAAGGGTCCTACTGGCACAGGATCAATGTGATTCTATTCTCAAGGTAGTTTCCTTGGTAAGTTTCACAAGTGTCCTACTGGCACAGGATCAATGTGATTCTATTCTAGAGGGAGTTTCCTCAATAAGTGTTACAAGGATCCTACTGGCACAGGAATCTATGTGATTCTATTCTAGAGAGAGTTTCCTCAGTAAGTGTTACAAGGATCCTACTGGCACAGGAATCTATGTGATTCTATTCTAGAGGGAGTTTCCTCAATAAGTGTTACAAGGATCCTACTGGCACAGGAAGCAATGTGATTATATTCTAGAGGGAGTTTCCTCAATAAGTGTTACAAGGGTCCTACTGGCACAGGAAGCGATGTGGTTCTATTCTCAATGAACGTTTAAGAGTTGATTAACAGTGACATAAGGTACAAGACTACCCTATAAGTAGAATATTCTTTTTATCAAAAATGGTTTTCATTTTCCGTAATTCGACAACAGCTAAATGGAATAGTTAAAATTATTTATTCATCCTTAAAATCTTTTTTTTCAATTTTAGTAGTGTATTTTATAATATAATAAAACATGAGTCATTGGTCTCCATTTCAAGTTTGATTTTGATCTCAATTTCACGTTTTATTTTCAAGTATATTACGGCAAACCGCACCACGACACGACGCCTGGTTCGAGCTTATCACCAAAGTTTGTTGTTATCGTTAATACGGACTCTTAAGTGCTTCTTACACGTTTGAATCATTAATGGTGTCAACACAACTACTCAGAGTTAATATATCCGGTCCTTCACTCGATTTCTTTTGAACTATTTATAAATTAAATCTGACCTGGGACTCGAACCAATGGCCTCATTTTTCTAAGACTTTCGATTCACATGGCACTTATTTTCTGTTGTCAGGGATATATGGGTTCGAATTCCAACCATGTGACCTCTATATGTTTTTCCACGCGTATTTTATCTCTGAATGTTTCTCATCTTCTCCAGACTAATGTGTGTGGACATCCTATAAACTGTCTTCCTCATCCTTAAACCTTAAATTAAGCCATTAATCGATTGTGTTAAAACGTACCAATAAAACCAATTCGCATCTTGAGCGTTTTTAAACGGGCTTGTTTCCCGGAATCATATTTGTTTTGTCTATTTTGTGTATTAAGACAAAACTATCAAATAAAAACTAGCAATATAATTTAGAGGTATTTTGAATAAGAACCACGAGTAATGCTTAAAAGGATAATAAGACGCTGTGAAGTTTAAGAATTCCTAGCTGACTAAGCTGGATTATTAAAGTTTGATCCCTGGTTGTGTGACCTCGGTAAAGTTTTTGCCTAAAATTTTGTTTATTATCCCTCCACTATATTAAGATATTACTTATCCTTGAAATTACTTCCCACAACTCTTTCTTCTATAAATATGGATTAAGAGTTTACTATACCATAAACTAAAATCAACTAGGTATTATATATATTCATTTAATAAAGAGTTTGTTTGTTTGTCCTGAGCAATGTACGGTATCGACCGCACATATTGGTTTGAAATTTTAAAAATTAGTAACAGAAATTCTAGAATTTGGATTTGAATTTTTAAATTAATTAAAAACAAAAAAAATCGTTATTATATTGACTTCGAAAGATGTATTTTATGCTACATTTCGTACATTTGTGCAATGCGGGATGTGGTAGACGCTGTGTACAAAAATATGTGTATGGAAGCTGAATTTCAAAATTTTGGTTACATTTACTTTCCAACCTTTCTACTCTTTTAAGATTCTCACCCTTTTTGCCCTTTTCACCGCTTTTAAACTTTCTACCCTTTTTTTACTTCTGGGACTTTTTGCACTTTTTAAATATGTTTGGCTTTTTTGCCCTATTTATTCTTTTAACACTTTTATTAATTTTATTCCTCTAGACCGTTTTGACTCTATACCAATATTATTTTACTATAGTAAGTTTTTTACACTTTTCGCCTTTTGCCCTATACCATGTTAGCCCATTTTGCCATTTTACTATTTTTTGCACTTTTTACCACTTTTACTCTCTCTCCTGTTCTGAAATTTTTGCAATATTCCTCTTTTTGTCTTTTTTCACCATTAATTCCTTTTAAAAAATGTATAACCTTTTAATACTTTAAATAATTTTTACATATGTAAGCCCATTATAGGTACCCTTTTTTTATCGTTTTTCTTAAAAATAATGTTTAAATAAATCTACTTTATACCCTTTATGCACCCTTTGCCTTTTATGCACATTTTGCACTATTTTATACCTTTTTAACCTCTTTACTCCTTTCAGGCTTAAATATTTTTCGTGGGATAAGCCGGCGGAGAATTTGTGATAAATTTAATGTGGGCAAAAAGGGTAAAATGCTCCAAAGTAAATATAGTAAAAATATATGAAAAAATAGCAAAGAAAATGGTGAAATGTGTAAAAATATTAAACCTATTAAAAGGGTAAAAAGGTCAAAAAGGGCAATAACAGCAATAAGTGTAGTAAGGGCAAATATAACAAAGGGTAAAAAATAGCAAAATGGCAATAAAGCCAAATAGAGTAAAATTGCAAAAAGAGCGTAAAGGGCGAAAATGGCAAAAGCAGTAAATATGATAAAAAAGTAAATATAATGAAAATAAAAAGGGTATAAAAGTGAATAGTGGTAAATAGAAAAAAATGAACATTAGGTTAAAAAAAGGATTTAATGGGCAAAAAAAATGAAATGGTACATAAAGGGTATGAAGGGTGATAAGGGTGAAGAGGGTTAAAACGTTAATTGGCTTATATATAGTAAATGTGGTAAATAGAATAAACAGAGTAAATAGGGTGAACGCGTTGAACGGGTAAACGATTTAAAAGGAGTTAATAAAGTAAATGGAGCAAAATGCGTAAACGTGGTGAGTAAAATGTTTAAATGTCTCAGGTAAGATTGAAAAAAAGTATGCTAAAAATATCTTGACAGGAACTTTTTGTAGCATTTTTAATCATTTCATCCTAAATTGATAACCTTTTTGGCCTTTCAATCCTTTTTTTTTTATTCATACCCTTTGTTTTATATTTTAATTAGATTTACGGTTCACCCTTTTTACACCGTTTTATACTTTTTACTCTTTTTACCTTAAAATACTTCTCCTTGTTAGCGCTGGGTACTTCAATGCTAGTAATGTATATTTACAGTTATTTTATTTCTTACGACAATAAATATTCATTTTTAGCATTATACACCCTGTTCTGCCATTGAAGGTTGAAAGCGCTATATTACCTAATTACCAGCTTGGAAAGTGCCTGGATGTAACCCCGCACGGAGAATATCCTAACGATCGCATGTTTCGTGAGATACCAAACTTACAATCATCAGGAGGTGTCAGGGGCTAATCACCCAGTCACGTGAAGTCTTAAAACACGTACGTCCTGCTCTTGTATTATTATGCATTCAGACATTGTATAGCCGCGGAGATCGCAGCATTTCGGTGCGCGCTAATAGTCAATTTGGTCAACTATTCTATCACCGCACTAGGACCAAATATTCAACCCCGTCTGGGTATTAAAACAAGGTATATCAGGTTTTGTAGAAAATATATTGAAACACACCTATTTTCGTCGGAAGAACCTTATTTGACCGCAGCTAGAAAAACTACTAGATATACTTCTACGGAAAACACACGCGTTAAGTCGTGCTATCATAAGGTCATTTTTAATAGATATTTTTAATAACATAATAGTAATAATAATAATTGATCATCATCATCATGATCTAGTAAATGTTATCATTATTGCTGACCACAAAAATTGTTTTTGTATTTTATAAAATAGTTCTCCCAAGAAAATGTTATTTCATGTCTGAAATCTTCAGCTGGTTTCAATGTCAGTCTCACAATCATAACCTCCAAACTAATTAGTTGGGCAATTAAAGTATTATTTTCAAGGTAATTAATTTGGTTCAACCCATGCTTATCCCTCCTTAATCCTCCCATTATCTTCCTCACAACATTTTAAGAAACGGTATATTTTGTTTTAATGTGCTCGTTGTCAAATCACACGTATATACGACTGGAATATTTAAACTAATGAGGATGATAAGGCTTAGAGTAAATGCACGCACATTTGGGGGGAGTAGGAGTAGGAAACCATTAAGGAAACAATAGCCTGGTGCGGGCTGACAGGTGATGTTGATCAACTTGAATCTATATTTGTAGATTTCATGAAGAGATCGCCTGTTGGGCTCTGATTTGTATTTTAATCTAATAATAAAAATGTATATTTATATAATTTTTTCAGGAATCACTGGTGGAAAGTCAAAACAAACATCTACATGCTGTTAATGCTTTTCTTGGAAAGATTTTCTCTGCATTGCAAGTACGAATGAATTTCAAGTAAGTCAAAAGAAATATACATTATACCACAATCTAACCAGCCCAGTGGTGCAGTGGTCAGTGTACCTGGCTTCAAGCCTAGGAGTCCCAGGATTGATTCCCGGCTGGTAGCTTGGATATTTGTCCGGTAACGAGAATTATCCCATTGGTCACTAAGGTTTGGTTTTTTTAGGCTTAAGTTAAGTATAGTGTGTTCACACTGGTTCCACACCCTCATACTCACTATCAATATAACCATCAGCTCACCTCATTGGAACACTGTACTATTAGATCATGTGGGCGTCCCTGGGCATGATCTGTCCACAAACTGGACTACAAATGTTGTATCATAGACGCGCCATGTTATTACTATACCCCGAGATTTGTTTATATCCATGACTGTTTCCACCCTGTGGTCAGGTCTTTATTCAAGCCATATATCTTCCACTACCAGCTGGCTAAGCCTGTCAGAGCTTCATATGTATTATATTCTAACTTAAGACTAGAACAGACACAACATCCAGCCCCCGGCCGTTAATTCATCACCGTGAAAGGTTAAAAACACATTTCAACAACGATACATTTCTAACCATGGAGGGGAACGAACCAACTACCAACTGAGCTAATGTCTTGGATCTATACAACAAGCTAAAGTATAATATTAAATATAAAGTATACATTACTTCTACACGCTAGTTTAGTGGTCATAAAATGTCAGTGATATTCATTATAGTGGTAATAAGGAGGAATATGAATTAATAATATAATGAACGTACTTAGATGTTATATATACTTTGATTAATTGTTTTAACTTCTTGGTCAATTAAATCACGATAAAAATACATAACACGCAAGATAATTTATTTAAGGCAAGATCCTAACTATCATAAATGATGAAGTCAATTAAAACAGGTACAATAAAGTTTCTAAAAATTATCAGTGAGATTGTTACAATGATACTGTTCTGAAATTATTAAATTAGCAGAAAATAAGGAAAAAAAAATCTGTGTTGATAAAATATTTTAAGTAATAGCATGTAATAGGATTGGCTGATAAACAAATGACAGTAGAAAAATGGGTAAATTGACTGGATTAGAGCTATACCTTAAAACCGTTAACAAAGACAATTAATCACCGATGTGATTCTATAACCCGCCTTGGTGGCGTAGTTGGCTAGTCGTGTTGAGCTCTAAAGCTGAGAGGAGATCGAGTTTCGAATCTCGGACGGGTGAACGGGGGGCGGTTTTTCCTAAATGGTTTTCCACTCTCCCTCCACGCAAATGTGGGTTCACTTCCTCTAATTCAACCTTCCCATTTCCAAATCCATTAGAGTAATTAGTACTTAAAGCGTATAACCCGAACGGGTAGTAAGACGCGGTGTTATTAATAATAATAATAATTATTATTATAGGTTCTATAATAGCCGTTTGATGTTATGTTTTTATACTATCCAGATATTTATGTGGGTTAGAGAATCATTCAAAGCCGTATTTATTGAAATATGTAAACAAAAATCCCCAAACTCCACTATTTAAAAAGTGATATATAATAGTGCGATTTGAAATGGTCTAAGTGTTTTATATCAATATTATATTCACACTAAGATTAAACTATTATTTTGTGTGTGTATGTATGGGTTTAACTGCAGGCCAAACACTTATTAAGAGTCTTGCAAACAAGCGGGCCAGTTAGATATGATCCGCGGGCCGTTAGTTGGAGAACCCCCGCCTACGTATACCACGCGCGCCCAATATTGTTAACTCAAAAATAAACTTTTAAAAAACAAAAAATTAATTTGAACACCTAGCTTAAGATAGAAAAGATTTTGTATTAATATAGTTGTAATAATTATATTAATAAATAGATCTTTGTATTTGAACTAAATGAACGTAAAAATGGTCATTTAAAAAACTATTAAAGATTTATTTTCCTTAGCGCTTAACAAACTAAGAAAATAAGCATCGTTTGGTATTATTGCCACTCCCTTTTTTTAACAAGAGAAGTATTCCTTTCTTATTTTGGACAAAGAGAGAGAGAGAGAGAGTAATATTCAAACAGTACCATAACTGGCCGATAGGATGCGTTACTAGCGTACTAGCACTTTCTCACGGCGAGATATGTAACTAGGGAAATAATTTGGATGAGCCTCGTAGAGTTTTTCCCTATTCTTCTATAATAGTATATACTTTAAACGGTTAAACTAATAAACCTTTCCATTAATCGTTTTTATACTGTCACTGCTTGGAATATTTTAACTATTACAGAACATGGGTTCCCTTGCTAACTTGTTTTCAAAAAAATTACGAGTATATATAATATTCATTTAATAACAAACAAATCTAGCTCTTACCTTTGATAAGTCAAACATTTCATACAACTTTTAAATATTTCTATTCAAAGTTATTAAAATGTATTGATTGTATTTGTTAAAGTTTTTAAGGTATAACTCCAAACTAGTCAATTTGCAAATTTTTCTACTGTCATTTGTTTACTAGCCAATCTTATAACCTGCTATTACTTAAAATATTTTATCAACACAGATTAATTTTCTTTCCTTATTTTCTGCTAATTTAATAATTTCAGAACAGTATCATTGTAACAATTTCACTGATTATTTTTACAAACGCTACTGTACCTATTTTAATTGACTTCGTAATTTATGATAGTTAGATTTTTGCTTTAAATAAATTATCTTGCATATTATGTATTTTATTTTTTATCTTGATATAATTTACTAAGAAGTTATACCAATCCATTTAAATACGTAACATCTAGGTACGTTCCTTATATTAAAAAGATTATATAATTAGTTACATGGGCTAAGGCATCAGTTTCACGATATAATGGATTTCCAGTGATTAGAGGTCAAAGCTCTAACCTTGGCTGGGTGTACTGTGGGGGTGTTATTCTGATTGTGATTTTTCACTTTGGTTTTACCATCTCTTCTCGACGTTAATACGGATAGAATTCCGTTAAACTAACCTCCTCAACACAATCCTATATATTACACTGCTTAGAGTAACAGTTTTAATCGAACTAATACATAATTTAATGGCTAAATGTTTTAAGGCGTCACTCCCATGTTATATTGACCCGCTGAGGACGGGGAGATTGGGTTTTCAATCCCGGTCTGGTCTACTGAAAGTGATTTTTCTAAAATGGCTTCCCACTCTTTTTTTCCCACGCAATTGCTGGTACATTACCTCTAAAACGCTTCCTTCCTGATATCTTCACTATTAGAGTATCTTCTAACATGGGCGTATAGCTTTAACAGGTAGTAAGACGTGGTGATCAAAAAATAAATCGTATTATTAAAGAGACTACGTGTCCACATTGCTGGGAGGGCAAGGTATATTAGGTAACTGGTAGCAGATACTACAGTACAATTTTCATAGGAAAGGCTTTTTAGAAAATACAAACATATTCTGGTCCAATCAGCATTGATAGCATTTTATTATGACTACAAGTATTGATAATATATATCAAAGGTGATAGCTGAATATATGATTTTACGCACGAATACGTTAAAAGAGATCTACTATCTTTTATAGCTCTCAGATAAGATCATTATTATGAAAATTGGACTATCAAAGTAGTAACAATAGTAAAATTAATATAATAAAATAACTCATTTTTTCAATAAATACTGTACATTTCATTCCCACTATTCTGAATATTAACAAACTAATCTAGCTTATCTAGACTATAATATTAAGAGAGTAGCTTAAGTTAATTGCACCATCATTCCCATGAAGAGAACAAAAGAGCTCACACTCTGAATCTCATCCTTTCACATCTTACTCAAGGACACACTAAATAAGTTTATATACAGATATAAAAAGTGCATAGTTGATAAAATATGTTCCTCTTTTTTTTAGGTTAAATATGACGTCACCACCCCAAGAATCCTTCACCAGTTTGATAAGTAAACTCAGTAAAGGGCAGTTGGAAATTGGGCTAATCCTCATCACTTTGAACCAGAATAATAAGGACAGGGTCGGCCTCACAGTTCCTGTCTTGCATCGCAGGTGGGTTTGATGTACATGTCATAATCAGAAACTGTAGTCAGTCCCCGTCATTTCAGTATGTCATCCACAAAACTACTGTTCTGGTAAGACGAGGAATAATGGTCACTTCAGATGCCAACCACAAATCTACAGCTCTGGTAAGACGAGGGGTAATGGTCACTTCAGATATCAACCACAAATCTACAGCTCTGGCCAGACGAGGGGTAATGGTCACTTCAGATGTCAACCACAAATCTACAGCTCTGGCCAGACGAGGGGTAATGGTCACTTCAGATATCAACCACAAATTTACAGCTCTGGTAAGTCGAGGGGTAATGGTCACTTCAGATATCAACCACAAATTTACAGCTCTGTCCAAACGAGGAATAATGGTCACTTCAGATGTCAACCACAAATTTACAGCTCTGGTAAGTCGAGGGGTAATGGTCACTTCAGATATAAACCACAAATCTACAGCTCTGGCCAGATGAGGGGTAATGGTCACTTCAGTATATCAACCACAAATATACACCTCTGGTCAGACGAGGGGTAATTGTCAATTAAGTATATCAACCACAAATCTACAGCTCTGGCCAGACGAGGGGTAATTGTCAATTCAGTATATCAACCACAAATCTACAGCTTTGGCAAGACGAGAGGTAATTGTCAATTCAGTATACCAACCACAAATCTACAGCTCTGGCCAGACGAGGGGTAATTGTCAATTCAGTATATCAACCACAAATCTACAGCTCTGGCCAGACGAGGGGTAATTGTCACTTCAGACATCAACCACAAATCTACAGCTCTGGCCAGACGAGGGGTAATTGTCACTTCAGACATCAACCACAAATCTACTAAACCACAAATTTACACCTCTGGCCCAACGAGGGGTAATGGTCACTTCAGTATATCAACCACAAATATACACCTCTGGCCAGACGAGGGGTAATGGTCACTTCAGTATATCAACCACAAATATACACCTCTGGCCAGACGAGGGGTAATGGTCACTTAAGTATATCAACCACAGATATACACCTCTGGTCAGACGAGGGGTAATTGCCAATTAGGTATATCAACCACAAATCTACAGCTCTGGCCAGACGAGGGGTAATTGTCAATTCAGTATATCAACCACAAATCTACAGTTCTGGCCAGACGAGAGGTAATTGTCAATTCAGTATATCAACCACAAATCTACAGCTCTGGCCAAACGAGGGGTAATTGTCAATTCAGTATATCAACCACAAATCTACAGCTCTGGCCAGACGAGGGGTAGTTGTCACTTCAGACATCAACCACAAATCTACAGCTCTGGCCAGACGAGGGGTAATTGTCAATTCAGTATATCAACCACAAATCTACAGCTCTGGCCAGACGAGGGGTAATTGTCAATTCAGTATATCAACCACAAATCTACAGCTCTGGCCAGACGAGAGGTAATTGTCACTTCAGACATCAACCACAAATCTACAGCTCTGGCCAGACGAGGGGTAATTGTCAATTCAGTATATAAACCACAAATCTACAGCTCTGGCCAGACGAGGGGTTATTGTCACTTCAGACATCAACCACAAATCTACAGCTCTGGTAAGTCGAGGGGTAATGGTCACTTCAGATGTCAACCACAAATCTACAGCTCTGGTAAGTCGAGCGGTAATGGTCAATTCAGACATCAACCACAAATCTACAGCTAGACAGTCAAGCGGAAATTGTGTCTTCGAATAGAACGACCAATAACGCTCGCTGTAAAAAAGAATCGCAGCACATTGCCACATTTCCACACGAGAAAGTGAAATGTGGCTTTGAATCAATAATATTGAAACCCGTTCCTGTTGCCACATAGTCTAAGGTGGAAATCTCGTATTAAACTTGACTTTTTATGATAGTGAGATCCGAGTTCAAATTCCGGTTGGGTGTATTGAAGAAGGGTCTTCCTAAATGGTTTGTCATTGTCTTTACATGCAGATATGGGAACACTCCCAATCTAAATTTCAACCTTGCTCATCCCTAGCCCATTAGCGTAATGGGAAATCACTAATCAGTACATGGACAAATAAGCCTAACGGGTAGTAATACTCTGTGATTAAAAAAATAAATGGTACGGTGGAAGGCACACAGTTTCTGGCTGTTCTATCTTAAAACAGATATTTATTGTAAGTTCGTAATATTTGTGAAATAAAATAATACGTAGGTATTATATTGTTGTAGGAAAATTATACCAAAGATTATAAATGAAATAATATGCATGGTTAACTACTTACTCTATGGCATTAGGGACTAGGAACACTGTTTCAGAAAAATTTAGCAAATAGAAACATCTTTGTCCACCAAATAACATAAGAATCAATTTCATTTTCAAAAACCTGAGTTAAAAAGTATATACATTTGATTAAAGCTAAGAAATTATCGGTTTTATGAAAATATATTTCCAATAAAAGATTTTTTATCTTTAAAGGTACTACAATTTGATAATGATAAGTTATTTAGCATCTCAAATAGTTGCGAAGATGGTGACCTGGCGGTCTAGGTGTAAGGTGTCAGACTTCTGTACTGGGGTCCGGGGTTCAATCCTCAGTCACAGCACAGATTTATCTGATTGCCGAACCCTTCCTTCACCTCTGACAAGACGTGTATTAATCACAACTTGTGAATGTGGGGGAATGCCAGGCCTCCACCGTGGTTCGGATTCCACGTTAAACTGTAGGTCCTTCATTTAATCTCAAATAGCCCTACCATTACACATTGGCGTAAGTGGGTATAACCCAAATATGTAGTAAGACGTGGTGCTAATAATAATAATAATAATAATAATAATAATAATAATAATAATAATAATAATAATAATAATAATAATAATTGTTGTGGATAAATTATCATAAATGGAATATTTCCGTAATGTAAACTACCTTCAAAGTTATTTTCATATAAAAATGGGAAGTCCAGTCTATTTCGAGAATGACATAATAACCTTCCATTTATCTAAAATTTGAAGTTTTGTTTGTTAATACTGACATTAGCTTGTAATAGATAGGTAGTGGGTAGTAAACCACTGATTTTGGAACAGCTAATCTTTACTGTTCTAAGTTCAAATAAGTAACAGGCGTCAGCTGTCGTTTTTATATCGGTCAAACGTTTTACCTTGATCGACAAACCATCCGTTTTAAAGATTCCGGTAAAACTTGAGCGTGCCAATAACAAATCTAACAAATACTAGTAAATTATTTCCCCTCTTCTTACAATCCGTTTAGGCTAGCCACTACTTTAATGAGAGCGGAAGAGGGAAGGTAGAATTTAAAGGAATTGTACTCGAGTTTTCGTCAAGATAGAGTGGAAAATACTTAAGAGTAAAATTATCTCTTCGCACTCCCCGGTATTTGAATCCAAACCTTCTATTAACTGGCAAATGAAACGAGACGAGATTGACGCTTTATACCATACCAGTGAGTAGGTACGTTAACAAAGGGCTCAACTTTTATATTTCTAGAGAAGGTAAGGTCAGAGTTCGAGTCCCAGCCAGTTACACCGAGGTTGTTTTTTTGTCCTAAATAATTTGCCAGTGAAGGAAAGTTTCAATTAGATGTACCGAGGTTGTTTTATTTTTCTCCTAAATAATTTTCAATATTCACTGCCCACAAATACTGATAAATTTTTTTTATAAACTCTACCTTATTAATGTGGAGAATGCCAGGCCTCCACCGTGGTTCGGATTCCACGTTAAACTGTAGGTCCTTCATTTCATCTCACAATCACCCTACCACTACACATTAGCGTAAGTGCGTATAACCCGAACGGGTAGTAAGACGCGGTGATAATAATAATAATAATAATAATAATAATCTACCTTATTAACCACTTACTACAGTAAAGTAAAAGTTCGGTAGGGTAGTTCAGATAAACAAGCTCTCCAAACCAACGCCCGTTTGTTACAGAGTGAACGTGTACGTCCTGACCCCTGAGAGGGTGGATGCAGACTGGCTCCTGTACCTTGACCCGTTCAGCGGTTCCCTCTGGGTCGCCTTCGTGATAGTCGCGATCCTGGTGACGGTATCTTTGGATACTATCCTGCGTGTGTCGAGGAGTCTCCGAATGGAAGATACCACTCCTTACTCTCAGTGGGACATGCACTTTTACGTGTTCTCTGCCTTCTGCCAGCAAGGTTTGTTACTAGGTACTCTTCATGTTCACGACTGTTCAGACAGGTAGTAAATAAGGTATATATCTCCTTCGGTGTCTGCACGGTCTAAGGCGTCACACTCGCAATAGATAAGACCGAGAGGGTTTATTGAGGATGTTTTTTCCCTAAATGTTTTCCCCCTCTCTCTCTACTCAAATGCAGGTACACTACATCAAATATTCAACATTCCGCATCTCTAACACAATAGAATTATCAGTATATAAGCGCATAAACCAGACGGGTTGTAAGACGTGGTGATAAAAATAATTCTATAGCAGTGTCTCACAAACTTTGGCCAGTAGTAATAATAATAATAATATTTAGCACTACGTCTTACTACCAGTTCGGGTTATACGCTTTAAGTACTAATTACTCTAATGGATTAGGAATTGGGAAGGTTGAATTAGAAGAAGTGAACCCGCATTTGCGTGGAGGGAGAGTGGAAAACCATTTAGGAAAAACCACCCCCAGTTCACCTGACTGAGATTCGAACCTCGATCTCCCCGTCCTCAGCAGTCGAGCTCAACACAAGAGCGTTAGCCAACTACGCCACCGAGGCGGGTCTTTGGGCAGTAGTGTACCTCTTCTAGATTCAGAACCTCCTGAAGCCAATGATCACTTTCTGATGCACACATTATCTCTCCCACCACACGAGGATATTAAAAACCTACACACACATTTCTAGTAGCACGTAATCCATTTCAAATTAATAAAATAAATACAAACTAGATTTTGAATGATCACTATTAAAAAGGGTCTTTTAATAAGTGCGTATTGTGATATTCATAGCTCACTAATCATCTTCGGTAGCGGCGTGGTCTAACGCGCAACTCACTCATTAGAGTATAATGACAATGACGGGGAGATCAAGGATCACATCTAGGTTACGTATATTAAGGGTGTTTTTTTTTCAAAATGATTTTCCACTCACCTTACACGCAAATGTGGATACACTTCATGTAATTATAACATTCATAATCCCTAAAACCACTAGCGTAACTAGTACATAAGCGTTCAACCCGAACGGGTAGTAAGACGCAGTGCTAAAATAACAACTCACTTAACGTAGCTGTTTTTCGGTCGTCAGCCTTCGAAAGTCGGGATAAACGGAGAGTAAAATATCAACCGTATGTCTCGTTCGACACTAAGTATGTTTATATAATTTATTTTTAATATGTACAAGAGCTGAGAACGCGGTGTCACACAGATAAGTGGTGTCAAATGTCATCAAGGACTGAGGAGGAATGGAAACTGAGATTCCAACAATGGTATTTTAATATGTACAAGAGCTGAGAACGCGGTGACACACAGATCAGTGGTGTCAAATGTCATCAAGGACTGAGGAGGAATGGAAACCGAGATTCCAACAATGGTATTTTAATATGTACAAGAGCTGAGAACGCGGTGTCACACAGATCAGTGGTGTCAAATGTCATCAAGGACTGAGGAGGAATGGAAACTGAGATTCCAACAATGGTATTTCAATGATATCTTCAATGTCGAATCAAAAGATATTTTTTAAGTTGGTCTTCTTCAATAGATGGTTCGTAGATATCCACAGGACTGTTCGTGAATCTCTGCCTGGGAACTTTTGTCTTAGAGGCCATGGCCTAGCTCAGTGATATCCATTATTGTTCGCGTACTCACACGTGGTTTATCTTCAGCTTTGTACCCCAAGAAGTTGTTGTTGAATATCAAGTTTAGTATAGTCTGTAATTTTCCTTCATATAAAATATTTTACATTTATTCAAGGTATTTAACGTGCAATTTCTGAAACGACTGATAGTATCCGGATACGACTTGTAGACTAACTTAAATCTAAAATAATTCAGTCTCCAGTCGTTAATTCATCACACTGGAGATGGAAACCCACATTTCCGGGACCCTTAGCTCAGTAGATAGACACGCTACCGACTAAACTAAGGTGTCGGACTACATTTAAAATAAATATCCTCAAAAATAATGTAGATTACTAATATGTTTTAAATGAGAAATATATGTAATATATATTTATTAATTTTCCCTACCCCTAAGGTGTCTTTGCATACTTCAGTTTGAATATCACTTGTCTAACCAACGTACAAATTCTAGCTATTTACAAATGAAAATGAAACTATTACCTGTTATTTTGTAAAGTATACAGTATTCAGTTGTTGTTAATCTTAGTATAGATTCGGTGTTGTGTTAATCAAGACGTGACAAAGGGAAATAAAGTATTGTAAAAAATTCTATGACGTCATATCAAAATCTGCATTAATTTTGTCCATCGGAATATATATTATTACAAATATTGTTTGATTTATAAAACTTAGTGGTGTGTACAAAGTTTGTGTAGCTCTTCTGTATAAGATGGAGTTTGAGGGACTCAAAAATAACCACTTATTTGCCTGGTAAAACCTTGTTCAACTTCAGAGTATTTCCAAAACTAGGTAGTATTGTGCTTGACTTGTACTACCGCCCAGATATTCAACTATTCACTATAATACGGTTGATCTTTTAGTCAGGGCCGTGCTTATCTCTGGTCAGATAAGAAATTTATAATGTGCTCCCAGAAGACGGGGGGAAAATGTAATGATAAACATTGTTTCATTTATTTTGCTTGGTTAAACTACGATATATAATTATTAGCACCGCGTCTTACTACCCGTTCGGTTTATACGCACTTACGCTAATGTGTAGTAGTAGGGTGATTGTGAGATGAAATGGAGGACCTACAGTTTAACGTGGAATCCGAACCACAGTGGAGGCCCGGCATTCCCCACATTCACAAGATGTCTTGTCAGAGGTGAAGGAAGGTTTTGATAAGCAGATAAACCCCGGACCCCAGCACAGAGGTCTGACACCTTACCCCTAGACCACCAGGTCACCCAAAAATATATAGCTAATCAAAAGTAGCTAAGCAATGATTCAATTAAATGAGAAATAATTTTAAAAAAATTTCTGCGAAGTTCTACAGTGCAGTTTTCATAGAAAGAGCCTTTTAGCAGATAATACATTATATTTTGCTGTCAACATTGATAACTCTTTCATTGCATCAGCCCGCAAGCGAGCTATACCTACCGAGTGGCCGCCGAATGTTTTGTGAATAATGGGAGTCACGTGATCAGCACAAATAACCCTCTGGCTAATAACCCCAGCTTACTAGACCGAGACCACTCTTCTTCACACAAGTAGATACTCATTTGTCTACACGAGGATAGTTTTGAGCCCGTTCCAGACCCTCAGCTACACAGAAAAACTTTACACACTAGGGATCTAACCAGAGATCTCCGGAACTGCAGCCAGAAACTCCGACCACCACACCACAGAGTCGGACCAATATTGCTAACATTCTATTACATAATAAGCGTTATTTTAAATATATCTATCAAGAGTGATAGTTGAAGATCAGATTACTTGACGTATAAACACATTAAGCTATATCTATATAATATGAGTTAATTTGTTAACTTATCTATGCATTGAAATCTATTATTTCTGGTGTGGCACCTTATTTTAATCATTAATTCATCTTAATAAACAGTTTTAAGGCTAAAAACATTGCTTCCCGGTTGGAACAAAACTGTACCATTATTAAATGGCTAGTTTTTAATTTTATCAAATCAATTAACGGCCAGAGGTCTGGTTATTGTGAATTCCCTGTAATTGTCTCAGATAAACCACTACTATACAGAAAAACGGCACTAAGTCTAATATTAAGAAAGATAATGGCATTTGCGTGGATGGAGAGAGGTAAACCATTATGGGGACAATAATTCACACACCTAGCCAGGATTTAAATCCCAATACCCCCCTATTGTCAGGAAACAGGTGAGTCTGATGCCTTAGTCAAAGTGTCTACAGGTTTGGGTCAGTTCATGTTCTTAAAAGCAATAGACAAATCAATTATTATTTGTTTGTTAAAGACATAATAATAATTATATTATAATAAGCTTGTATAGTACAAATGAATTTGGATATAATTAAAACATGCCATCCTACAATAAACTATCAAACGAATTAAATAATAAATAAAACTATAGAAACTTGTTTGGAGGAACTGTAGATGGCAGTTACAAAAGTTACTCAAACTATGTTCATACATCCAGTCATGTGATATGAAGCTGTCACTTTTGGTAGATAGTTGTTTGTTTTATCAAACTGTCCTTTCTATCACGCCCTTTCTTTACATCTTATTCCTTTGTTCTAGGTTACAGCCTCGCCCTAAGTTCTAACGCCGCCCCGCCCGCCTGGTTATGTTCACGGCCTATTTGACCGGCATCGTGTTGCTCAACGCCTACTCCGGGGCACTGGTCTCTTTCTTCTCGTCCAAGGAACTGTCCCTTCCATTCAATTCCTTGGAGGACGCCATAAAGAAAGCAAATATGCAGTTTGGAGTTAGCGCGGGCTCCCAGGAGTACAGGCTTTTAGACGTGGGTCTTAGCAATGTAAAGAGAATAGAAAGGTAGTGCCACTTGGAGGAATTTGATTATGTCATTGTTTACATCGCCAAGCACACAGTGGTTATAACATTTTAATACTATGACAGCCACACAGGCATAATTTCTAAAAAATAAGTGGAATGATAACGTCAATTATTGGACATTGGTGTGAATTTTAGAGTATTATCTAATATTTAAAGTCCCAAGATATGATCTGATTTTTAAAAACTTAATTTGTCTTTCATATACATTTGTGTATGTAATACGCTGGCTTGTTTACTGAGTGACGTCACACTCTAAGCCTGCTTTTTACTGAATGACGTCACACTCTCAGCCTATCAGATGTCTTTCTCCGCCTTGCACTAATTTCTATTCTACTTACATTGAGTCTTAGTGTGTTATTTACAAGAAGATGGTTAGGGGCAGAGGAATCCTTTATATGAAGGTCTTATCAGTTGTATGCAGCCTTTGTTGGTTTAATAATGCCCAATTGTAGAGAGCTAAAGAGTGGATGGAGATAAATAAAGAAGTAGGGGGAATGGTATGAAGATAAGAGTGAAAAGGAGGGGTAAATATTGTAGAGTGGTGCTCTGAGAGTTAAAGAGGCTTAAAATTGTAATGCTTTTTAATTTGATTTTGTCGTCCCGTTTTGTTATTACGTTTGGGCTATCAACATATTTACACTTTGGTGATAGTTATGAGGAAGGAGTATACTAGAATTGACCTTTATCTATGAGCCAAGAGAGTGGGGAAAACATTCAGGAACAACCACCTTTGGTAGGTACACCTGGCTGGGATTCATATTGTTCATTCACGGGAGGAGTTTACCTGGGAAAGGTCTTTTTTCTTACCAATATCCTACTATATAATAGATTTCTGGTAGGGAAAAAAGTCCTTTCCCAGGTAAACTCCTACCGTGAACAGCCAATATTATGACTTCCTTGTCACCGGCAAACCAGACAAGATAAGGTTGATACCCTGAAGTTGTTGCGCGATGGTTTGGTTTGGCTTCGCTCCAGAACAGTTCCTCTTAGGATTCTAAGCCTCTGTACCCCGTAATGATTGAATAAAACAAGCAGCGTCCATCAGTCAAAATGGACAATTCAGATGAAAAGGAAGCCATTAGTCTTTATTTTTCATACGACTGATTTGAAACAAATCCCCTGAGTCTTTGGATATAAAACATATGCCTTAAAAAGAAATAATTAGAAAGTTTTCCCCAATTTTGGCAGACTTGCCAACTCTCAAAGACAATGTGCTGGGAATTCCATTACACTTTAGTTGCTCTGCAATCAGATGTCACTCAATATATTTATTCTTATCATTCATTTCTCAAAGAAGAATGCTTCTCAACTAATACAAACCTTTTATGTTCATCAATATAGTTTCCTGTAATATAATATTCCGAAGAAAGGGGTGATATTTCATTACTTTACCCCGTACAGCTATTACCATGTACACGACTAACTATCGTGGTGAATCTATTAGCAAAAAAACCAGCTAATAGGGAAATTGTTGCTAACTCGCTAAAAGTAAAGGTCATAATTTTGAGAGCAATTAAAGTAGGTACACATGTGCTTAATATATACTAGCAGTAGATTTCTTGTCTATCAAACAAAACTAAAACAAAAAGGCTTAGCTATAAATAATAATTTTACGGGTAATTTTTCTTATACAAGTCGTATTTATAATAATAAAAAGTATTGGATTGTTTTTTAAAAAAATATGTATATTAAAAGTGGTAATGTAAACGAACACAAACCATTTTATGAAATAAGCTTAGTATTCGTTGATACCATTAATTATTCTATATTCGACACCTTAACTCTGCCAATATCATGTCTGTCTACTGACCCAAGGGTCCCGGGTTCAATTACCGGCATGGCTGAAAATTTATCGTCGGTGAAATAATGTGGGTTTACCCTTTCATAGTGATAAATTAACGGCCGGCGATTGCATGTTGTGCATCTCCTAGTCTTAAACGAGATTATAAAGTATATTAAGCTGAGACAGGCCTAGCCAACCTGTAGTGGAAAATATTTTGCTTGAATAAAAAAACTGATCCGGACCACAGGCTGGAAACAGAAACGGATGTAAAGTAAATTAACTACTCACTACAAAAAGGTAATGTGGATGTGCATAATAGCTATGTAGCTCGCTATTTTGGGATAGGTTTTTATAATGAAACAAGTACGAAAAATCACCTGTGTGAATAGAGCAAAACATAACTGACGTTCACTTGATACGGATCAAGTTTTCTACTAACCAATATTCAGCACGACCACCTCGGCTGTCTAAGTATTCTCGGCTTACTATACCTTCATATCCAATATTTCTCCTCGACAATACTGGGCTGACCTAGGCAGCTGAGATGTTTAGCTGATCAAATGAGTGAGCCTCGATTGATAACTTACATCTAAACCTCTGCTTGACTCGAGTGGATTGAAGATAAACGAACATGAACTGAGACGATTCATCGTGCGACAAATCTTAGCCGCGTCTCCACTGAATCAGGTGTGATTTTTGTTACTGGAAAAACAATTTAATATATACTTTAGTATAGACCAGCTTTTGTTCTTGTTTCAAATAAATTTTACTTCTTCCGACACTAAGGGGATGTTGTCGCAATTCTGTGTCTCTTTTTGAGTAATGTTTTATTAACCATTCCTCTACGATATATTTCTAAACGTCATATTACAGGTAAAGTTAATATATTTTTTTCCTAGACTAAGTTTTAAACGATTATAATCACCTACAAATTTATAATACAGAACGGAGATTGAATATTTTGCTAGACCAATATTGCTGTGATTATTTTAAATCAAGAAATTTTCCTCCCCTAAAGTTTCAACTTAGTATTAATGATATTGCTTGGTCGACATCAATAATCTTCGGCTCGTCTCAAGACCTAATGTCCATGAGTTCAAAACTAGACAAAGTCGACGGATTTTTCTTGAGCAATATAAGTCCGTAGCACAACTGCCCTCGGAGGTGAAGTAAAACCGCCAGTCTCACGTCGATTGTGGCACGTAAGAGCTCCATATATATATCAGAGAGGTGAGAGTAACACTAACCAGCTGAAGGTCTGAGTGCATGCCCCTTTCCGGGGGGATAGAAATTAAACCAACCTTTAGGTTTTTGACTTAAGAAGAATAATATTTCACATTAGGTTTTGACTCACCAATAGTTCTACTACATTTCTATATCTTGATGTTGCTTAATAATCGTGGGTTATTAACACTAGGGACTTGGTTTCATTATTCTCAGATCTTCCTTTAGAAAATAAAACTAAGCGCAACTACTGAATCATATTTTATTTATTTTGGCAACATAAGGATCTTGTGTCAAAGACTACGAAAATACTGGCATCAAACCATGCCCCTTTTCTCAGCCTTAGTCATGTCAACATAGATACAATTATTCATTTGAGTGTTTCTTCCTCAGCAATCCAAGCACGACGTCAGGAACGTGTTCTTTGCCAACTTGAAGAAGGATCCCAGCCTTATCGTGATCGACGCGCTGTCTGGTCTGAGCCGTGCTTGCGCGACAACATCTTTTGGGTTCCTGCTGTCCAGTGACGTTGCTTCGGGCTATCTGGACAACGCAAAGTGCAAATTGACAGCGTTGCCTCAAACCTTCTACCAGTACAGCATGGTGATACCCATTAGACGGGACAGTCCCTACCTGGGCTTAATCAATCACAAGTGAGTGCTAGATGATTGTAAGAACTTCTACCAGTACAGCCTGGTGATACCCATTAGAGGTGACAGTCCCTAGTAAGTATAAGATAATAGTCAGAACTTCTACCAGTGCAGCCTGGTGATACCCATGATACGGGACAGTCCCTACTTAGGTTTGATCAGTCACAAGTGAGTGTAAGACAGGGGTCGGGAAACTTTTTTTTACCTACTACCCCAACATATATTAACACCGACGTTATCCCCTTAATTTTAAAGGGAGAAAATCGTAGAATAGATTATTCAAATTTAAAAGGTTTATCGAATCTATTTATTTTCATACGGAAAATACAATAAAAATATAAAAAGTATAAAATAAATTGATATCCTCATTACTAAACAAAAATATTTTTTTGAAAATTTTCTCACTTCAGGCTCTGGAGAGAAATAATGTTTCATTTTTGATACAATAACATCAAAATTGGGGCCTTTTGATGTCAGAGCAATTTTAATACTGTCTTTGGGGTCCAATCGATTTATCTGCTTTGTTTGTTTGTTCATTGGAGGGGAAAATCCTTGTTCGCAAAGGTAGGTTGTTGCAAAAGGCAGCACATTTTTGAATATCCTCCTTATGTTTTATTTTGAAATCCTTTGCAACTGTTGAGATCCAAAAATATGACAGATCTGCATTGTTTTCAAATTCATTACGTGCCTCATTATTGTATCTAAGTTCAAGAAGTGCCTCTGCCAAACCTCAAGGCTCTTCTGGTACATACAAAATTTAACATCTAAAGGGATCTACAGCCCAATTGACAGTATACGAATCAAGCTCTTTGAATTTATTAAGATACCTTATAACTATATCCTTGATGTCGTCAAAATTAATATTATCACAAACTTCCAAAAACAAAGCTAACTTTGAAAATAAGGCTATATTGTTTTGTTCTGCTTTCTGTCTCCAATATAAAAGCTTTTATCCAAACGCTGAAATCTTTTCTCAAGCTGAAATTATATTTATGTTATTTCCTCGCAATTCTTTGTTCAGTGCATTCACATACTCAAAAATATCAGCTAAATATGTGGGATGTGATATATTCAGCCTAACCATCTTTATATAGTTCACGAAATAGTCACGTGTTTAGTGCATATCTTTTGACAACATTGACAACCTTGATAACATCATACATGATGGCTTCCAGTGCAGGCTCCAAATTTTTCATAAGTGGCGCCTGGCGATGGATCGTGCAGAGGTTATCTTCAATTTTTTGATTATTCTCTCTCACCAAAGCCGATAAACCACTAACATGACCCAAAATAGCTGGAGCTACATCAACAGACACAACAATGCAGTCATCCCACTTTAAACTAACGCTATTAAAGTATTCTGAGTTACAACTAACCATAACGTCCACAACAAGTTGGCTGCGTTTCTCTATAGACGTGTTTGGTAATGACGTCACACCACCTTAATGGACTTGACAACGCCTTAGCAACCAAATTGTTTGGAGTTCGACATGGCGTGACGTCCCCTTAACACGTCTATTACATTGACCAGGTGCAGTGTTGCCAGAAAAAAAATTCTGTCATAGCAAAGAACGCGCTTTTTAAGTAATTTTACTTATGTTTATATAGTCCTCCCTACCGTAGATAACTTAATTTATACTCCATTTGAAGTAATTTACCCCAGCCCCAGTTTTCCGACCCCTGGCTGTAAGATGATAATCAGAGCTTCTTCTAGTACAGTATGGTTATATCCAGGCCATGGAAAAGCTTCTTAGTGTGTTTCATCAAACATAAGTGCGGAATTTTGGGTTCTTACTCTCCATTTTAACATATGTGGGATTATTTCCTCTAAAATTCTACCTACCATTTTTCTGACCAATCAGCCAAAGCAAATACGGTTAGGGGTGTGAGAAAATATGAAAGTAATTACTGGGAAGATAGAGTGGGGAGGAAAGATCTAAATGTATGTGTGTGGAGGTAGGGGTAAAACATTAAGGGAAAAAAATATACTCACTCCACTTGGCTGGGATTAAATACCCCATCGCCATTCACTGGAAAATCAGACCAAACGAGAATGACGTCTTATCCTACGAACTTATTAATGCAAATAGGTATGTTGCTTTTAAATCACTTTTTCTGTATATCTTATTTGTGGTCACCTGTTGTTAAACCCTGTCGTATGACACGTGGTATAATTGTAAATCCAATCTAGTCTGGCTTGCTGATACCGGGGAGGTTAGAGCTCAAATCCTGACAGGACATTCAAATTTATTTTCTTCAAGTTGGTCTCCAATCTCACCTACATTCAAACGAAGGCATGTTTTATGAAAATTATTCCTTCATTATTTATACCCCACTAGCGCGGTTAACATTCCTACAATATGTAATGGTTTAAAATGCGACATAAAATAGACTCATTTATATTTTGCTCTATAATTCAGTAGTGTTGTCAAACTTTCATCGGAAGCACCTTTATCTAACAGCTGGAAATGTAAAATACTTATTTTCGTGCATTCATATGTCATGTCTTAAGATCTTTAGCTGTTGCTTTTGATATATTATTTATAGTACCGATAAAATATTTAAATGTTATCAATTTTGGTCACACAAAAATATGATTGTATTTTCTAAAGGGGCTTTCCTATGAAAATTTGACTCTAGACCCTTATTTTTATAGGCAGCCTACTTTCTACCATCAAAATAATTTAAAAGTCACTAAATTATGGCACTATATAAATTTGTCTTATTTGATCTATTAACTATAAATTCATTTAAGAATTTATTAAAAGTTTCCTATAGTACTTTCTTATGGATGACTGACTAATTTCCTTTTACATTATTAACTATAGGTCAACCAGCTTCGGTGGCCGCGTGATCTAACGCACCATTCTAGTATTTGAATTAGACTGCCGAAGGTGGAGAGATTGGGGTCAAACTCCGTTCAGGTGTACTGAGGGTGATTTTCTTAAATGGTTTTCCACTCGCCCGCAACGCAAATGTGGGTGTTAAACTATCCGTACTAATCCATATTAAATTAATATAATTAGTACATAGGCGTGTAGCCCGAACGGGTAGCAAAACGAGGCATTAAAAATAACAAAATGGTTCAATAGTTTAAATAAAGTGAAATCTGATTAATTCGAACTTCCGTAGTTCGAAATCGTCTTTGATTCAAATTTTTCGCTCGGTACCTAGAATTTTGTATTAAAACAATGTTAAACAATCGTGAATAATTCTAATTTTGCTCTGGTTAGTTCAAACTTTTCGTAAATTTTAATGTACTGTGCATTATTGTTTTCCTACTTGTGTTGTTCTATTTTTGAAAACAAGGGAGGCGACGTTGGAATGCGATCAGTACCGTTCTTCACAACCCTCCCCCACACCACTGGCCCATACGTCTTTGTTTACACGTACATTTTTGTACTCCGTTAGTCAAGTTTGAACCTTTCGAGTGGTTACGGGCGCTGTTTTAGTGATTCGGTCGTAGTGATATTCTTGTGACGTGCGAGTTTATTTATGTTTTGTTGTTTAGTTTTAGTTTTGTTTAGTACATACTGTACAGTAGTGTTTGTGTGTGTGTCTATTTGTCACTGTTGAAGCCACAGTCCTATAAATTATTATCTTTGGCTGAGAGAGTAGTGGTAATAAATAAAGTGGAAAAGGGACTTAAAAAGAAATCAGAAATCATAAAGGTCTTCGGAATTCTCCTCTACACACTTTCAACTTTTTGAAAAACAATCAAAAAATGTTGAGCATGGTTGCAAACATAACTGTTTTTTTTTAATTCCTCTTAAGAAACTTATTTAATTAGAATCTTTTAATAACGATATCTATATGAAAATCAGGCTGTACAAATCCCTCTTGTTCTGTGTGTTGTGCGCGCGCAGCTTGAACATGCTCCGTGATGGAGGCCTGACGAGTCATCTGAGCAAGTTGTCGTGGCCGGTGAGGAAGAAGGCCAAGTTGGAAGAACAATGGTCCAGCGTGGACCTGCAAGATGTCCGTCCCGTGCTAGCCATTCTAGGGATAGGGGGTGCTCTAGCTGGGATGTTCTTCTTCCTGGAGGTCAAGAGGAGTAGGATAACCTCAAGGAGGGACAGCAAGCCCTCACACGTCAACACACGCAGATAAACCTACAAGGAATACTCGACACAGTACAATTATTTTCAAAGAAGATTTAAATATATTTTCCTTTTACATGATTTGACTTATGAATACATGAAAGTATGTCAAATAACTTTTCTAGTTGTTAGATAATAATAGTATTGCACGTCTGGACACTTTCACTTGTAGCCCAGTAGTAGAAAGACTATACAGTACTAATGTAACGTTGCCCAGGAGACTCGTGAATGTACTAATCGTACATCCTTTCCATGTCCCGATGAGATGAGGTGATGGTGATAGTGATAGTGAGTATGAGGGTGTGGAACCAGTGGAAATCTATTAAACCTAACTTAAGTACAAGTAACCAAACCCTGGAGATCATTGGGATTAACTCTTATTTCGAGAAACACACCCAAGGTACCAGCTGGGAATCTGACCCGTGACCCCTGGGGTCGTAGCCAGGTGCCCTGACGACTACACTATGGGGCCGAATAGTTGTCAGATAAGAAACCTATTCTTAAATTTGTAGTATGATTTTAAAGTCCTTGAAACGGAAATATGTTATTTATCTATACCAAAACTACTTAAAGTTCATTGTCGGAACTAAACTTTAACAGTATAATATGACCTACAAACTGAGTTTATTTATAAACAAAAAAAAATTTCTTTTCTTAGATTCATCAACGTCAATGAAGAAACACAATTTTTATTAATGATGCTAATTTCTACCATGAAGGAAAAAAATATGCACTGTGGAAAAAAAAATAACAGCCTTTAATTAATAACACATATTTGGTTCTACATTCTAAAAATGATAATATAAGGGCAATTTTATTATATAAACATATTATAGTCTCTTAAGTAATGGTAACCAATATTTTAAAAATAAAAAATAAGTAAAAATTAATTAGAAGGATATCGCGTTAAAAACATTGTTATTTCCGAAAGGATTTAATATTATAAAGATTATCTACGATGCTAAAAAGGATCAGAAGAATATTAAGTCTTCAAAACTAAACCCAACTGAGATTAATTAAAAGATTGACATCAATAATAAAGATTGATTTAATTTACTTAAATATTTATTAACGAAATCAAAACTGAGACATATTTTACCGATTTGTAAAATATCCTCAGTAATAATCTTTATTACTTTCTCGCTATCTTACAGCTAGAGCAAGTTGTTTTGTGATTATTAAAAAATTGAAATCGAGATTTTGTTGGATGTCGATGTCTCATGACCCCCCGAATCCTAAAAAGCGGTTTTCACAATGACGTCTGTCTGTCTGTCTATCCATCTGTCTGTCAGTCTGTACCTCGGGCTAGAGTCTAAACTATTTTACCGATTGAGCTAAAACTTGGTATTAGGATTTTAGAAAACATTCTAAATAGAATACAGTAAGGAGGGATAATGAAGGTGGCTTGGACCTAGATACAACCCAAGATAAGCACCCAATAATATTATAAATAGGTAAAATATATTAATTAAAAAAATATTTAGAATGAAAATTGAATGACTTTAGATTATAATGTCTGATTGAATTGTGCTTAAAATAATAACATAGTGTCATATAAAAAATGTTAATAACATATATTAAAATAATAATATTTAGCACCGCGTCTTACTACCCGTTCGGGTTATACGCTTTAAGTACTAATTACTCTAATGGATTAGGAATTGGGAAGGTTGAATTATAGAAAATGAACCCGCATTTGCGTGGAGGGAGAGTGGAAAACCATTTAGGAAAAACCACCCCCAGTTCACCCGACTGAGATTCGAACCTCGATCTCCCCGTCCTCAGCAGTCGAGCTCAACACGACAAACGCGTTAGCCAACTACGCCACCGAGGCGGGTTATATTAAAATAACATCTTAAAACAGTCAGTGAAAAAATATAAGTTGATGACAAGTATAAAAGTACATAAACAACAATTTAAAAATACAAAATTAACAAGGCAAAATTAAAAAATAAAGTCCAAGTTTTTAATACAGCCCTTGTGGATGAATAGTTAAATTCAAATTAAATCCCACAGGTTTAGTCACACCCAAAGCTATGACAACGGTAGTTAAAGTTTTCGTTTTAACGAGTGAAACAAAATAATAATAATAATGTGATGGTTGGGTAGTAGATCTAAGTGCAGTCTTGGTTATTTCCCGTTTCTCCTTTTAGCAAGAAACAGCGTTTAGAAGAAAGCTATTTTAGATGTTGTCGACATGTTTCGGTAATCTAAGTACCATAACCATGGCTACAAAGTCGTAGGGGTGTAACACGAAGTGTTGTTAACGACTGTAAGGTGTGAGGTTTCAAGATGTATACAAATTTATTTTTCTTTTAATTTTGCCAACACTTTAAGGGAAAGTATTACGACCGTCTAAAAAATCTAGCCCGAGATGTTGATGGATGTCGATGTTTCATGACCCCCCAAACCCTAAAAAGTGGTATTTGCAACACCGTCTGTCTGTGTGTCTGTCTAACCCTAAAATTAATAGCAGTTTACTAGAGGACTAAAAGAGAAAAATTCAATTTTCTAAAAATTGGCTATAACGATTTTATCTCTCTCATTTTAGACTCAATAGTCAATAATTACCTTTTATATTAATCAAAATTTATAAAAGAGAACTTAAATAACAATGCGATAACCATAAGATGTATATCCCCTGTTAAAATAACGAAAATTTTAACCGTAAGTCAAAATTATAATACAAAAGGTTGACCCTCGGGAACCTAATATCGATAATTTTATTGGTCCAAATAAACCAATGAAGACGTAAATTCTTTAAAAATAAAATTATGAAATTTAAAACCATGAGTCAAAAATGTTTTACCTATGTCTATCGCAAATTTCTCTTTGATTTGCTAGTGTATATTATTTTACGAATTTTGAGTAAATATCTCCATTTATAAAAAATAGAGTGAGAATGTTCGTGTCTAGTTCAGTACCATTTAATTCTTCCTTTTTTCGATAGTATTCTATTGCAATAATCACTAGAAAGTTACTTGTGGTAGAAACGCTTTTAAAAAATATAAATATTATAAATATAAAGTCACCCACAAAGTAATAATTTCTCATCACAGTTATTTGGCTAATGTTTTAAAGATTTTTAAATTTTTACATTTATTTACTGTGCACTGCGTTTAATTATCCTTCCTTTTCAGTATATATATATATACAAGAATAATGCAATTTTCTTTATGTCCTCAAGTGTGTATTTTTTCTTCAGATAACGCATTAGAAGAATAAAATTACGATATATATTTTTTAAACGAATGGCGATTGAAGTCCTATTGATTCGTGGTGTATTCTCCAATTTAAAAAATAATTAAAAACCCATTGTTGTTAAATTATTAGATAACTAATTTAGAAAATCTATTCTAAATATACCTTTTTAATATAGATTAAATTAAAGTTTTATGGCTGAGATGTTCGCAGACTTGAATATTTTAACACTCTCATATTTGCTTATAAGGCTAAACTCAAAATTAGTCTCAGAACTTCAGCTTGATCTAAAATACAAATCTGCCAAAAGTAATCAATTGAACATACATGCAATCCAATATCAAGATCTCGTCTTATAGACCTCCTAATTCCCCTAAGCGCTTTTATTAGAAAATAGCTCACTACCATTTTATCGCAAAGTTTTTTTATTTAAAAAAATCACGTTCCATTTAGAATATAAAATCTATTAAATTCAGTAACATAACTCACACTATACTCCTTAGCTATCATTGTTAAAATTTACTTAAGGATACCATTTAATAAAATTTATACTTTCTCAAATTGTTTGGTCATACAGATAAATTAATGATTTAATGTTGGAAACAAATATTTACTTTAGAAACCTGATGGTATGTTGCTGTTTATTTACTATAAAGTATACAAGCTATGGTCGAAAGGACTAAAAAAGGGTTCTGAAATAATTAAAGCATGTCTGTGAATATATGAATAATAAGAAATACATTTATTTTCTTTGAAATATTTTATCGGAAGATATTGAGAAATAATATAATTCATGATATTGCACTACCATCGTGGGAAAATAATTTGTTTATGATAAATAGTCTGGAACGATAATTTTAATGTTACTACACTTAGCTTACTCAACAAGTTTTTCTTGGTTCAATTTCCTGTACACACTAATAATTTATTACTGAATTTGAAATTGGACTCGTTCCATATCGCTTTGTAAATTTTTTCTAAATTTTTCAAATAAAATGTTTAATAGCACACGATGATGCGTAAAAGCTGGCAGAATATGGCTCAAGAAGATAAAATACACCAAATGAGGTGAATGCCGTAAAAAGGGCACATAACAAAAATGAGGTTTTTTGAAACAATATAAAAAGGCAGGGATAAATCAACAATATAGCTGAGGCATAACCAGCTAGATACAGGTACACCAACCCCAGCTATTAAAATATACATTCAAGATTTTTTGGGAAAGCAGTCTAAAATATGACACATGAAATAAGAAATTTTGCATTGAAAGGGAAAGTAAACCTAAGCACCCTTCTTACGCTACCCGCCTCAATTTCAGTTTTATTTGAACAAACGAATAAACAAAATGATTTTGACATTCCCCGTGTATTTCCGAGCCTCTGGACGAGGGATTTAAGTAATTAGGTTCATATTACATTTGGTCGTGTTTGATTGGGAGAGACCTAATGGCCCTCGACCAGTGAAAATGATTATTGTCAATGGGACAACGCGCACTTGACTGCAATCCTACTGGGATAACGGGCTGCATGCAGATCACCGGGTGTTTCGCCCTTGTAGTTGAAGAGCGTCATCTAGTCGTCTCCAGTCATCCATCCCTCGTGATAAGTTTGGCATGGTTTTTTATACAGTGAGCGTGATTTTCCAACATACAATAACATGTTTTTCTTTCAATGTGGAAACAGTTCAGTTCTTTATTAATGACATCCTTATGTTAGTAAAGAAACGTGTATTCATATTGCTTAAGATTTTGGTAAAATATGGCAAACCATTACTTCTCATCACACGTTTGTAACAAAGGAATCACCTAGAATCTCTTAATTCTCCTGTGTCACCATTTTCTCATCAAGTATAAAAATGTTACTACTTTTTCCTTGCTCATTTTCTGATTGAAGAAAAACTGCTTACATGAACTGATTATTACATATGATCAGGGTGTATTTCAGCCTTGGAAACAACGAGTCATGAGACCAGGCTGCCTAATATGTGGGGCCCTAAGGTATTAATTATTAATATCACGTCTTACTACCCGTTAGGTTATACACACTTAAGCTAATGTGTAATGGTAGGGTGATAGTAAGATTAAATGGAGGACCTACAGTTTAACGTGGGATCCGAACCACGGTGGAGGCTTGGCATTCCCCATATTCACAAGTTGCGATTAATACACGTCTTGTCAGAGGCGAAGGAAGGGTTTGGTAATCAAATAATGTTGTGCCACAACCAAGGTTTGAACCCCGGACCTCTAGCACAGAAGCCTTATACTTAATTAAACTAATATGATACATGTTAACTACTGAATATTTATAGTTCACTAAGATACATATATTTAAATTATTTGCTATCAGAGACTACATGTACTACTTTTAAGAAATATGTTTCCACTTTCTGATCTGTTATTCAAACAAAATATTTCTCAACTCCAGGACACATTTCTATTGAATTGTATTACCATTGCCGGTGGTTGATTCACGCATTTTTAAATCAAAAGAAAAAAACTGTGATTAAATTACAGAACAACCTTGGCATATATTCAAGAAATTTTAATGTCTCCAAGTAAAGAAAATGAATGTGTGTGTTTGTACTGGAACCATATTTGATTTGTTTTGTCCAAAAAATGTTTTGCTATAAAAACAGCAAAACACTGGCTTT
Organism: Timema shepardi; assembly: GCA_902151425.1. NCBI lineage: Eukaryota > Metazoa > Arthropoda > Insecta > Phasmatodea > Timematidae > Timema > Timema shepardi. The sequence continues at coordinate 55,437 of CABFVX010001088.1, forward strand.
TTTTCAAATCCCCTTCCAATACCATCTCAAAACTTTTTCATAGCGTCAATATTTTTTCAATCCTTGACTTTTTAATTTATAAAAAAATCAAGCTAAAACTTTAAAATTCCGGCCTTGAAGTGTATATTTTTGAGCACAGGAGCTACTAACAAATTATTTAATTTCGGCCCCCTGTGTGTGATCAATAACACGCAACATCATGACAAAATTAAAGATAGACACACAAAAAAGGGTAAAAAAGGTAAGTAAAAATATTAAAAAGTGTAAAATAGATTAGATGGGTAAAAATGATAAAAAGAGTGAAAAATGTAATAATAATAAAAGGAGCATAAAGTATAATAGAAAAATAAGGGAGAAGAGTGAAAAAAGTGTATTACCTTATGATAAAGAGGTTAAAAAGTTATAAAAAGTGTAAACATGCTAAAGAAGTAAATTGGGTAATTATGGTAAGAAATTCTAAGACAATTATGATTGAATTTAATAATAACCCTTAAATAACAATAATTATCTATGCTATGACCCACTTATTTATATTTAATAGGCCTATATATAAACATGTTCATATTATATCTCTATTTTAAAATTGTGAAAAGATAGTGGGGCGTTTGGGAACCCCACTTCCGCCAACGGGTAAAAACGTTTTTTATCGGTTATGTAATCATTGCGTATTATGTCGCAACACTCCCCCCCTGTGTCTTCCCTGGTGATAGGTGCCAGTATATTTCCGTCTGACCTGAATTTCTCATCTGGTTATTTCCATAACGAGATGGGGTTAGCGACCTATTGTCCTCCTTCAATGACGCAAAGGTTTATTTCTGGTTTTCTATGTGACAATAGGTTTTCCCTGATGACTGACGCCATTTTGGCGGCTGGAATTATGCTCTTTGCTTTTTAATTTGTGCTCATTGGTTATTTATTCATTGGTGTCTTATGTCTGGGCAGGATTGGGACGGGGGCTTTGGAATTTTTTATTTATTTACTGGCGTGCAGTCCACGGCGCCGGGCACTCCTCCTTTGGCATCGCTATTGAGCACTGGGAGCATCTTCTCTGGCCAGCCACTAAGTGAAGAGTGTGACCACCGAGCAGCTGACAGCGTATCAAGGCCGTAGGGCCCCTTTCACTTTTCCTTCATTCCCCACCCTCCTTAGAGTTATGTGTCACAACTAGTCATCGCAATGTCGCAACCCCCTATGTGGTAAGGAGTTTTCCTGGTGAAGTCATCGCATTGTCGATACCCCCTATGTGATAATGGGTTTTTTCGCAACTAGAGATCATTGAGACAGCTCTGATTATACACAATCAGGGGCCTCGGAATCCTCAGTTAGGGGCCGTTATCCCCCACCCCAAAAGTCTACTAAAATTGATTGTTTGGTATCTTTAGTCGACATGTGAGGATGAAGGTATCCGTCATGGATCGGAGGAGTAAGGTAGAAATGTTCCAGAGTTTACGTGGAGAGAGGGAGAGTAGAAAACCACCCCAGTTGACCCGAGCGAGATTCGAAGCCACGACCTCCCCTGTCATAATTATATGAGTGACACGTACCATTTCTGGCAAAACATGTGGTAAGGATGATTAATAAAATATTCTGGAGAGAGAAATACCTACAGTTTACACAGCGGGAATTCAATCCTTCCCTCCCCACTAGAATCAGATGAGCTTGACATTTAAACGGCGTGCACACCGGCATTCGAACCTCGATATCTTTAGCAGGGCTAATGTAGTTGACCAGATTTTTCTAGAGCAGGTAGAATGTGTACCCGCATTTGCTTGGAGTGATAAAATCAAACATCGATCACTCTGTCATCGGCCGTTTAGTGACACCCTAGAGCATGCGACCATCGATGCATGTATACAAAAATTATTAATAAATGCATTGTGACGGTAAATTGCTACCCAAGGACCAAGTTTTTTTTGCCAGTAATATGGTTCAAAAATGTCGGATGAATTGATGGGTTTTTTTTCCAAATGGTTTCATTATCTACCTTTACGCAAATGAGGGCACACTTACCTTTTAAATTATTCATAACTAGCAATCCCACATGGCGTTGCCCGTGACCGACTGTGGCATTGTGTTAAAAAAAAGCCTAATTAAAATGCTAATTCAAAATCCGGCTTTGAGGTGCATTCGGACCCCCTTCCGTCCACCTATGTTAAAAATTTCATATCTCTGCGTGCCGTGACTTTGGTTGGGCATCGCACACAAACAAACAAACATACAAACATTTTATTTTACTATTATAGATTCCTGTTCCATTAATATAAATATGCGGATAGCCTAGACGGGCGTCCCTACGCAAGAGAGAAAACATATATCTGCAAGAGTAAAGAATAGAATAACAAGATCGAAAATCTCAATATCGAGATTCATTCTCACTGCACCTCAAAGAGATTCGAACCGAATACTAGAGATGAACATGACAGCTGAACACTATCTCACCGAACTACAGTCCCATTTTCATAGGAATAACTAGAAAACTCACTAGATCTAATTTCACGTATTCATACGTCAAGACAAGTGATCTGCAGCAACCTATTTTCATATACTATTAATACCTATATAATATCACCGAAACTGTAGTATTATTTTATAAATGATGGCTAAAATATTGTATTTTCTAAAAATCTCTTTGTATAAAAATTGGAATATACATATAAACAATTGTTTTTCTGCAGCATCTTTTTTACTACCAGTTTGGGCTCTACTACAATTAATCCCCCGTCAAGTTAATCTGGTGTGAGCCTGACGACTTAAAGCCCTGTGAGCACCGATGTTTAAAATATGAGAGGGTGAAATCATAAACAAAACCTTCCAAGTGCAGGTATGGGCTCAAACTACCTCCCTCATTACACCTGGCAGAGATTCGAACCTCAATCTGCCCCATCCTCGGTAGTATAGCTCAACATGAATCTGGCGCGATAGCCAACTGCGTCACCGAGGCGGATACTCTGCACTATTTTTAGAGAGTTAACAATCTTTACGAGGCTGGCTCTTCTCTATATACACTTCAACCAAATCAAATATTACAACAGATTGAAAGAAGAAGCAGAACCGCGAGTCCAGCCGGATTAGGAATTGGGAAGGTTGAATTCACATTTGTGTAGAGGGAGAGCAAAAAACACCCCTAGTTTACCCGACCGAGATTCGAACCTCGAGCTCCCCCTTCCTCAACCATCTTCCACTACACGAAACAAGCGCGTAAGTCAACTACGCCACAGAGATAAATTATTTTAGAAACCACAGTTTTATTAAATACAATTTTAAATATTATTTAATGTTCGCAACTATATTTTGATTAAATAATAAATACAACTTTTACAAAAATTCATAAGTAATATTAAATACAATTTTAAATATAATTTAATACTCAAAATAATATTTTGTTGACATAATAAATAACATTCAAACAAAAATTATCCACTTAAAGCGCAAGCCAAAATTAGAGAAAGTGCACCCACATTTTTCAAGGAGGGAGAATGGAAAGTCTATTAGAAATACCTCCCTAAATACGCTCGACGCTTATCAAGGAATCTATAATATAGAATACTATGCCATGGATTTGTTCAGCTTAATCTGAATATTTATTAAAACTTATAGTGTCCGTTTACAATACACACACACACAGCCTCTCATCGTTCTAAATGTCTAATATTTAACACAAGAAAGAATTAAGTCTGAATAAATTAGGTTTACTAAAGGAATGTATCTAAATTTTTCAAAGTTGAAAGTGGAAAACTATTTATGAAAATCTACCCTAAAAATAACTTTCTGCGAGATCAAACCCCGACCTTCCAATAAGACTGTTTCAACTTCTGTAAAGTACCCTAAAAATAATTTTTATGGTAGAATGAAAATATCACGTATATTTATCATCTTAATCAACGCCTAGATACGAATTTTAATCAAAATCGTTAGAGCCGAGTTTGAGATAATCGATTTATTCTCATTTCTCCTTTTATTAAACTACTCTTAATTTTATGTTTAAACAGACAAACAGACATACGGCATTGTAACGACCACTTTTTAGTGTTCGGGGGGCGGAGGGGAGGGGGGTCATGAGATGTCAACATCCATCAACATTTCACGTTATATCTTTTTTACGGTCGCAATACCTTACCTTTGGTGTTCAAAAAGTTAAATATATATTTGCATATAGCTTGAAAGTTATTGGTTTTGTAAAAATATGCTTCAAATAATATATATTTGTATTATAAATAGTACTGATAAGTAATTTTATATCTCAAAGAGCTACAGAGATATGATAAAAAATTATAATTTACCGATCTGATAGAGCCATTAAAGACATTTTTCCGAAATATTGAAAGTAGCCATTTTCTTTATAATTTCTTTTTAAATGAAATTTAAATCAAAATCGTTAGAGCCGATTTTAAGAAAATCTACTATTTCTCTTTTTTCTCTCCAGTAAACTACCCTTAATATTAGGGTTGGATATCCATTTCCAAAAAATCCTCGAGAAAGTAATAAATCGGAGCATGAGTTTAGCCGAAGTGGTAAATTGGGGCCAGACGGAAAAACTTCACTCAATCCACATGAGTACTCGTAAAAAAACTCCACCTCGTTTAGAAAATATAGTTCAAGTACCTAACTTTTATTTTGTTCTGTGATTATTACGTTTAACACCATAGCTATTAACAGGCTTAGTGTTAGAACGGAAGAAAGCAACGCTACATAATTAAGTACATATGAAAGTCAAAGCTTGGGGGACGAATGATTATAAATACGTGAATAAGCCCAATCCAGGGCCGTATCTAGGGCGAGGTGTAGGGTAGGCATTTGCCTAGGGCGGAAAATTCCAAGAAACGGCAAAAATGAAATATTGTAAGTTTTATTTTTAATTTACTTACTACCTATTGGAATTTATAATTTTAAAATTAGATTTTGAATTTTAAAGAGTTTTAATCTGTCCAATTTCTTTACTGTAAGTTTTTATTTGCAAAAAGTTTGACGTTGAAAAGTTAAATATAAAAATAGTTTAAAATCAGGTTTGTTTCTTCTCCTTCGTTTGTTTTCGGAACTAATCAAAGCAAGGAAAGAGTTAAAGAGCTTATGACACAAGCTTAAAACTTCACAAGCAGTGTGTGATCCGTACAGTCAAGAACGACGTGGCGAACAGTCGATACAAACAATTTATTGTTATTACTCTTTATGTCATTTTTATTTTGTGTAATTATATTTTTAATAGCTTTTATCTTATTTAAAAACATAAAAATTTGGTATTTTTATATTTTGAGAGGGGAGGGTGACATTTTCTTTCATTGCCTAAGGCGACAAAAGGTCACGTGGTGGCCGTATCTGAATCATATTAAAATACATTAAAAAAAACACCTTGATATGGGAATTGAACTAAGAATATTTGGTTTAGTGCACCAATGTTATACGATTGCGCCTGAAGAGAGCATCTCATATAAAGAGTTATTTTTCACTCAAGTATTAAGGCAGATTCTGTGATGGACGTGTGAATATTATCAGATACTAACAGCTATCATTGCTAACATAACTCGGTAGTTGCGCTATCCTGCCAATATCACAAATACGTACGAGTAGTACAGCACATTCCAAGTGAAACAAGATGATTCGAGTCCCATGTCTAGATTTCATTTTTCCATTTATTCTAAGTTTTAGGACTAAGGAAGATTATTTAACGGAACTATGCCCTAATCACCTTGGAGAGGAGATTTGGAATACAAATAACATGGCAGGAAACGACTCCTACTATACATGAATTATTAATATTATCATTATTAGCACCACGTCTTACTACCCGTTCAGGTTATACGCACTTACGCTAATGTGTAATGGTAGGGTGATTGTGAGATGAAATGGAGGACCTACAGTTTAACGAGGAATCCGAACCACGGTGGAGGCCTGGCATTCCCCACATTCACAAGATGTCTTTGTCAGAGGTGAAGGAAGGGTTTGGTAATCAGATAAATCTTTGCCGGGACCGAGGATTGAACCCCGGCCGCCAGCACAGAAGTCTGACACCTTACCCCTAGACCGCCAGGTCGCCGACCATACACGAATTGAACCTCATACTCTCTTCCATAAGAAATCCAGTTTATTTTTTAATTGACGCCTTATGCTATCTAACCATTGGAATGTGTTCAGCGCCTTATTCAAAATATACAAAAAATGAGGAATATTTAAAGTTAGACAAAAATACATTACATTTGAAAAATAAATTATTGAAACATGCTAAAAAATCTTTAAAAAATATGACGTAAGGTTTTATTTGTTACAGTTAATAGTAATGTAAGGTCTCCATTAGACTGTGATAATTCCGAGCTATGAATAATGTCCTATCCAATCCAATGGCTGCGTTTTGTTTGTGTTCCTAGTGGTCATTCATTAGAGGCTGGAAAATTGACGCTAATTCTATTACTCTGCTACACACATTACTGGGTTTATTAAACTTGTCAGACTTGTCGAAATGGTCTTAACTCTTGAATAGGTATATATAAATTGTTTGTTCCATCATCGATACCTACACAAGAAGTTTCAAGAAGGTAATTTCTATTCAGATCAGTTAAACTTTCTTACAATCTCGCTATATTTACGCTTAGTAAAATCGCAAAGAGGACAGATTTTATTAAATGCACTATTTGTTATATGTGGGGATATAAGGTCTTCTGAATAAGATAATCACAATAAATGAGCCTTTTCACCATTTAGCAGAGTGAGATAATAAGGAATTAATATCCATGACATAGTGTTTATTTCCCTGGATAATCGGCTATTTGGGGGGAGAGGGGGGGGGGGAATGGAGCAAATTGTAGTGAAACAAATCTATACTCTATTAGGGGGTTACTCATGCTCATTCATACAAATCTCGATGTGTATTTTATTAAATAATTGACGTTAGTTTAAAACGGTAGTACACTTTATTGGCAGTGTACTTACTATTATATACTTATCTTATTAACATAAAGAAACAGGGGGAGTAAGGTGAAATGTCTACAGAATTTATAGAACGATAAAGTCCTTTAAACCTTCACCTGTTTTCAAAAAAAAGTTTAAGTCCATTTTAGATAGAAAGAAGATTATTTGACCATTACAAAAATTAAAATACATTTTCCTATAATCATACGCCAAGTCATGAGTTCTGTAGCTTGCTAATGGATAGAAGTATCAATCTTATAAAATACTTACCCGCCTCGGTGGCGTAGTTGGCTAAACGCGCTTTTCGTGTAGAGCTCGACCACCGAGGACGGGGAGATCAAGGTTCGAATCTCGGTCGGGTGAACTAGGGGTGGTTTTTCCTAAATGGTTTTCCAATCTCCCTCCACGCAAATGCGGGTTCACTTCCTCTAATTAAACCTCCCCAGTTCTTAATCCATTAGAGTAATTAGTACTTAAAGCGTATAACCCGAACGGGTAGTAAGACGCGGTGCTAAATAAAATAAAAATAAAATATAAAATTCTTATATAATGTACGAATAATAATGTTGTTAAATTATATCAATATTGGCTGCAAAAAATATGTTTGTATTTTATAAACCGTTCTTCCAGCTAAAATCAGGGTATATCAATAACCAATTTATTTAAATTGGGTTTCTTGTTATTGTTTATTAATAAATTATTTCCGGAATATTTGGAACGAGGTTTTAAATCGTACTGTTGACGTTTATTGGATAAAAATTTAACTGAGATAAATCCCAAACCCATTGAACTAGTTACTCACTTCGATGGCTGAATGGTCAAGGAGTCGCTATCGAAATATCTTAAGCCGCCGATGACGAAGGTTTGGGGTTCAATACTGGTCGGGTGTGATGAAGTTGGTTTTAATAAATGATTTTCCACCCTCCCAACACGTAATTGCATAAACATTTTCTCTAGATTTAACCATCCTAATCTCCAACACACCGGAGTAATTTGTGCATAGAAACATAACCGGATTGTATAGTAAGACGCTGTGATAACAAAACAATAGTTGATAATCTCTCACGTTTCATTCAAGACTTTAAATATTTTATGTATAAACTTTAAATTACGGTTTAGGACAACCGGGCGCGGCCAACTGTGCGCGTGTGAACTGGGTGTCAGGACAACTAGGTGCAAGGACAATTGGGTGCCAGGACAACTGTGCGAGTGTGAACTGGGTGTCAGGACAACTGGGTGCAAGGACAATTGGGCGCCAGGACAACTGTGCGCGTGTGAACTGGGTGTCAGGACAACTGGGTGCAAGGACAATTGGGCGCCAGGACAACTGTGCGCATGTGAACTGGGTGACAGGACAACTGGGTGCAAGGACAATTGGGTGCCAGGACAACTGGACGTTAAAAAACACTTTATTTTTTATTAAGTTTTTCCTAGTATAATGCAATGCACTTTTTTAAAATATGAAAAAAATGAGCCAATTTTTTCATATATTCTTCAATTAAACTTAAAAAGTGATGGATTAAAACTAAAAATGAACTTTTTTTTAACTAATAATATTTTTCAGGACAACATCATATATTTTTCAATTACGTAAATATTCATTTTTGGAGTGGTTTGAAAAAATCTTAGTAAATGAAACTAAATTAACTTATATTTATAAAGTTAACCTAACCTAATCTAACCTAACCTAGCTATTGCAATGCATTAATACAAGGCAAAATACATTTAAATAAACTACGATGTTGCACATAATCAAAGAGTGCATCTTTTGCTTTTAATCATCACTTTTTAATTTAAAAAAAATGCATTGCAATATTCAAGAAAAAAATATATTTTTTTAAAGTAAAAAGTGAGCTTACTTTTGGTGCCCAGTTGTCCTGACGCCCAGTAGTCCTGGCGCCCAGTTGGCGGAGCCTAGATGGCGGCGCTCAGTTGTCCGGATCCTTTTAAATTAATGAGGCCAGTTTTACTTTAAATTAATTAATGCCTGTGTTGAACCTAATAGTTTATGCAATAGCTATTAAGGCAATTGGCCCTTTTTCATTTGGCGTGAAAAGCAGAGCCATGTGAGAGAATAGTTATCTTCAAGAATCTTTATTGTTTTAATATTTTATTTTCAGAAACGGTTTGTTCAAGAATAGAATTGATTAAGTTATACTTTTTATAAACAGACCTCCTTTATAATTTTAACAGTGATCAAATATCAATAAATTTGACATTTTTCAATAGAAAACTGCTGGCTTCATAAAAAAAACCTAATAAACATCAAACCTTAGAAAAGGTGTTGAAAATATTACTACAAACATTTCCCTCGTTCTCGAGAAAACTATTATTTCTAAACGTATGATTTTTCCTCAAGACCTGTCCAGTAGCTAGCGCCATCTATGGTTTCCACGATCCATCTGTTCTTGTTGGCATGGAAAGATAATTTGGTCGGTTTTGAAGCCACGCCACGCCTTACACCCTCCCGCCACCATACCACATTTAGCTTTCATACTGGTACTAGACAGGGCCAAGGGCCTTAACTCCTTAATATAAGTGGTGATATGAAGTAAAGTTGTATATAGCAGCTAAACCCGCATTATCACGGAAAGAGAGTGGGAAAATAACAATATTAAATCACATGTGGAAAACCACTCTGAGAATACCCGGCTGAGACTCGAACCTTGACCTTCCTGCCTCTGGCTATCCTGTCAACATAAGCCCGTGAGGTTGCTCTCTCGGGTTCACTCAAAGATCAGATCAACACAAATGTTTGAAAAAGGAAAATCATGATAATATTATCGCCCCCTTATTGTAGACTCCCCCATTCACCGGAAAACTAGAGCAGATACTTTGACCTCGTAACGAGCTCTGCCCCAATCACAAAGGCCCGTATGCAAGGACAATGCTGAGCACGACCAGAGTACAGGCTGAGTACTAGCAGAGCATGAGGCTGGTCGTGGAAACAGCTGTCTCGATCGCCTATGCGCCCAGCGCCATGTTGTGGTAATATCCTCTGAGCCGGGCAGAGTACAGGCAGAGCATGAGGCTGGTCGTGGAAACAGCTGTCTCGATCAGTCTATGCGCCCAGCGCCATGTTGTGGTAATATCCTCTGAGTATGGGCAGAGTATAGCCTGACCTAGCCCGGGACCAGGCTCCTGCGAGACTCAAGATATTGCGTCATCGATCGTACTAGCACGAGGCTCATACTCTACCTGTACTCTGGCTGTGCTCAGCATCGTCCTTGCATGCGGGCCAGAGTATCAGCACGATCCATCCGCTCGGTGCGACTTGAAATAGTTTCAGCTTTCTCGGTTCTGCGAGATATCTGTTTGGGAGATTCAACCAAACGAATCAATCAATACCCGTGTTCCTGAACTCAATCACGGAAATCGATCCATATTGAGTAAAATTTCCGGAAGAGACAAACAATTGAATTTCAATACAGGTAATGCTGTACCGTTAAAAGCTGATTAACAAGTTATTAGCATGGAAACTAGGAAGAACAGAGATAACAATCAAGATACAATAACAGTTAACAATTATGTAAGCAAGGTAACAAAATAACTATGAGGGAGAAAGGAAATATACCTGGTTTAACATTTCAACTCATCTTAATATAAAGGAAGAGTTAGAGAAAAAATATCTGTAGAATTTTTAAGGAAGGTTTCATTGTATTTGATATATTTTTGGTCCAGTGCTATTATCCTAACGTGAAAGAGAACAGAGAGGTAAAAATAACGATAAGAACGTAAGGAAACACTTAAGACTTATTAAAAGAATGAATAGGATTAAGTCCCACTAATGAAAAAAGACATCTACGCTCAACTCACCTTATACAAGAGACCGTTGATGTCATTGGACGTTATGGATGTAGATTACAAGAGAACAAGGAACAGTCGTTTGTGTCAGCACCTAAATTTGGGTGGTGCCGAAACGATAATAAAGATGAAGATTTAAAAAGGAGAAGGATAAAGGGAGAGAGGTAATGACAACGTGACAGAGAATATCAAAGGAGGAAATATCTTTCTGTTAAGAAAAAGGAGACGATGATTATTAAAGGAAGGTGTATGAAGAGAGGAACTAAGTTAATATAGGGAGGAACGGAGAAGAAACAATCAGAAGAAAAGAGAAGAAGAAACTAGGGCAGATAAAATTGGAAGAGGAGTTCTTTTACGAGATAGAGCTCGAGGTATGCGAATTAAAATCCCCAGAAGATTAAAAACTTTTTGAAAAGTTGGTTGGGAAGAAAAGGTAAGGTTATATATTGAAAGTGTAATGGAGAAGACTGTAGAAAGGGGTCCATGGAACAGTCGTGGGCAGAGAGATTGAGGAAAGGAGTGGGGTATTAAAGGGGGAGTTTAGGAGGCTTTAAAACTAAAAAGAATGGGGAAGAACAAAATGGTAGTATGATATAAAAAAACACGTTATTTTTGCAGTGCTGTGACTTGATTCAAATTTCATTAGGAGGAGAGTCAAAATTCCTTCTCATGGGTAAACAATATTTTACACCTAATATTATTTTCAGATGGGGCATTTAATTACAGGAATCAATATAAGTCTCTTATAACAAACTAACACAGCGCTATGATTCTTAATCACTTAAACGTTAGCAATTTTACTTTTTAAAAAGAGAAGCTTAAACGATTTTTTTGAGGATTGATTTATCTGATAAGATTGATTAATATTATTTCTTTACAATAATTACAAGAAATAATAATATTTTATCTACTGTAAAGGATTTATTTACTTACCCACTTACACGTTCTGAACCAGATAATTATAGCAGAACACAAATTATATCTAAACCTCAAAAACTACTTCAAATTTTTAAACTTATTACTTAATAACTACAGGATAATACACTCCCAAGAATATATTATACTATATTTTATCATATCTATGTAACAGTGAATACATATAATGTAGAGTGCTGTAGAATTGTTACTATTTTAGTATATTTTAAAATGTAATATTTTACATTTTCTATAATTTACAGCTATTACAAACAAGCCTATTTAAATAAATAGAGCCAGACAACAAAACACTGTTCCCAGATTTTAAATCTTCAGATATGTTATTTGCTTTCTAAAGTTTACTAAAAAAAAAGTGAGTAGTTCCCTCAATAGACCTTTTCAAGCAGCTATTTCAAGATCTGTAGGGTAAACAAAGACATCTTGAAGGGCTTATGCGATTATACTTACTACTCTATAAAGGTAAGAGTTTTTTTCTTTTAATTTTCGTGTTTAACGTTTCATAAAAAGAATTAATTAAAATCTGTTGAAAGTTTAATTAGCTAGACGTTCCTCCAGTGCTAACTTTAAAATAAAACAACAACAATAACAAAGCTTAAAAACTTGACAAATTTAATATTTTCGCAATACAACTTGCAATTGTCTACTAGATTAATTTAATTTTCATTGTAATAAATTGTTTTACCAAAAAATTAATATTAAGTGTAGTTTTGGTTAGACTTCGTTTACAAATATAAAGTTTAAGAAATGGTTGAAACCATCCACCAATCATTCTGTGAAAAATCTAATCTTGAGATTTGATCTTTTTTTCTTAAGGCCTTACAGAAAATTTATATGTATTTATAAATTCTAGCTACCAATAATATTTTATTTTTAAAAATTATGCAGTTTAATAAAATAGTTTTCCGTGTCTTTTATTAAATTATATTACTCTTGCTCTGTTTTCAAGAGCAGAGGGTCTCGAACCTACGACATTGTGGTGAACAGTAGCATTTTCCCGTTTCAAAAACGTGGTTCAGCGTTGTGTTCCTTATGCACAGTCGCATACCTGAGGGAACCATATTACCTTGTTTACACACCCAACACTCCCTACTACTTGTAAGTTTGGCAACACTGAAGACAGTTGAGTCAACATGCGCCAGTTTAGGACCTTAGGGAGAACTCGAGTAGAGATGTTCATGATAAGAAATAAAACTTTCTCTAGAGAGAGAATCTTGGCAGCCATTATTACTGAAGACTTACACAGGATTCGTGTTCTTTTGATTCTTATTTCAACAAAACAAAACCGTATGGATTCTCAAATGAATTTTAATTCAACTTTATAATGAATATACACTAGAAATACGTTCATCCAAATCGTGCTAATACTAATTTATTGTTTATCCGGAACTGCTTTTCGACTAGAAACCAAGTATTAAACTGATTAATATTTACTGATAAGCTCGGATTGTAATCATATCATAAAGTATAAAATACAACAGTTACTGTTAAAAAGTGAAATTAGATTGATTTAAACAAGTGATAGGACTCATTTTGTTTTGTTTGTGACAAACTGCAAATAAATGTGTTATTTGCCTGACATATTGCGCATGTTAACTTTTTTACACCCCTTATAGTGAATAATTTCCTAAACTAAGGTTTATTCAGATTGGAAAACTTTAACTTATCTTCTCTTCTCCGCAATATTTCTTGATGTTAAAAACGGCAATACATTTTAGACCTATAATTCTGATCACACGGTTTAAAGTGCCAGTATCCAATTGCCTAAGAAAGGGGGTTAGAGGTTAATCTAGTCCAATTACACTGTGGATGAATTCTTACAAATGGTGTATCAATTTGTTTTTATCATCCTCTCCCCACGCTAATGCGAGTGCATTTTATAATCTCAGATCAAATCCTTAAAAAAAATTTTTTTAAACGTGTGAAATGAAAATATTAAATCAAATATTATTGGAAAATGATTTCAGCTGGACATGGGAGTCGAAGCCGGGAGGTTTAAATTAAAATACCAATGCTCACCCGCTGAGCTATCCAATAATCGCGCCATGCTCACTAAGGCAGGGTTCCTGGGTTCGATACCCGTGTATAGTGGTTATTTTTCCTTAATTCAATTAAGTTTACAATTGTATAAAGTAATGGCTGTGTCTGTGAAAATAAAAGCTAATTTCTAAATGCAGGAAAGTAAAAATCTACAGAATAATTTGTTTACGGCCTCAGATATAGTTTTATCAAAAAAAGTATCTACAATGTAAACATGTTCTATTTCGTGGTAGGTAGTTTATGTGGGTATAGAGATTTACATCAAATTGGCAAGAATATTTACTAAAGTATATAAGTGCATATGTATTTAAAAACTAGATAAATTTACTAAACGATAGTTATTTTATTCATCAGTGAAAAATGGATACGGTAAAGTATATTTTGTAATATTATTTATTTAGGAAGGCCACACACATGTGGCTTCGTAGTTAAAATGAGATGTTGACTTTGAAATAAATGAATTGAAATTTGTCTTATAATGTGAACAAAATATATGTTATGAAAGGGGTTTTGTGAATTCGAACCTATTTTGCGAAGTGGGATACATATTATTTATTTATTATTTATTTTTTAGCACCGCGTCTTACTACCCGTTCGGTCTATACGCTATAAGTACTAATTACGCTAATGGATTAGGAATTAGGAAGGTCGAATTAGAGGAAGTGAACCCGCATTTGCGTGGAGGGAGAGTGGAAAACCATTTAGGGAAAACCACTCCCAGTTCACCCGACCGAAATTCGAACCTTGATCTCCCCGTCCTCAGCAGTCGAGCTCAACACAACTAGCGCGTTAGCCAACTACTCCACCGAGGTGGGTGGCTACTTATTAGCTTGACGCACTCACTGTCGGTACGCAAGAACGTCAATGAATGCTCAGCGGAGAGATATTGTGGTCCCGGGCACACTGTCACTACCCCTTTTAACCTATGATGACGCAAGCAAACCCACACTAGTGTCCACTTAGTCAATTTATTGCATACGGCCATAAGCACTATCACACTTAGACGCCAATGTATGAAACATAAAAAGAAAAAAAAATGATAGGTTAAGCTTGCAACGTATCTTCATTGTGTGTTTATAAAACTTTCCGTCTGTTTAGTATTTATTTCTTTATATTTTATTATTTTAGTATCAATTTCATTATTGTTTACTTAATTAAATATTTCTTATATTCATTTATTATTAATTTATGTAATTATCACATTTTTATGTTTACCGCCTTTTCTTTCATTAATTATGTTTTGTAAGGGTGGTACAATTGCTCTCTCGTATTTTTACGCGCGTTTCCTGTTAGTTCGCAAAGTGTTTTCCTCAAATCTGGACGTGCGTCATCATCGCGGCTCAACTTCTCTGTTTCTCTTTGTGTCTGGCACTCTCTTTCGCTAATTTAAATAACCACACTCTCATCCTAACTTGAGTAAATGTGCGTCTGATCCGAAGCACCAAGATCATCCCATCGCAACCCCAGGTAGGCCTACTTGGGTTACATCTTCACCGGATCTTCAGCATCAAGTAGGATCTCAACATATCTACTTACGCACACATTAATTAATTAATTCTCTAGCTCAATCAAATTAAAACCACCCTCTTCATATGACGAATATACACACTCACTCAACTGTTTGAACCTGAGAAGCATTTCCAAGATGCCTATTAAAATGTGTGGGCGGTGGAGGGAATGTTCAGAAAAACCAAGTCCAAATACTCTCGAGGCCCAGTAGATGTAGGAAGCTCAAATTTTCCAGGCATATAGGCATTGCCAAATGAAGTATAGGAATATTTATGGATGACCGAAAAAAAAGGTATATATAAAAATGTTGCTTATGATGATATCTTCAATCAGGAAAATGTTTCACACTTTCAATTCAGTAAATATTTGCTCCACTACAGTCTCTAATTGAAATGCACCTGCCAGAGTTTGATCCTCATTAAAAATGAATCACATTGGCAACCATTGTCCAACAAATTTCAACAAGTCACATTACACGGCCAGAAATGAAATCGTTCATTTTTAAACGGGTATTAATCTGGTGTATAATATTTGACACAAAATTTCAATGCATTAATTATAGATTTAAATTTGTCAAATATGTACACTTATGCACCTAAGATGTAATACTCATAAAGGCTATTTACATAATATCCATAAATATAATTTACATTAATCCGTGAATGCATGGATGCTATTTAATTTTTGCCACCATTTATTCTTAACGGTAACCCGGATACAGTTCATATATTTCCTTCCTGTTCGTATTATACACATATTAACTAATAAATAATTATATCATGTGTTAGAGATGAAAGTATATCCTCATTTGTGTGGAAGGAGAATGGAAAACAATTTTAAAAAAACATTCTAGTTACACCCGACCGAGATATGAACTTTGATCTCTCGTTGTATTAAGTCTAGTGCATTGCGATAGTGATGCCTTAGATATATGGCCATCGTAATGACACTATAATGACAGGTTTTCTGATGTCATGGAAAAAATGGTTGAGATATTTTAAAAAAAGGTCTAACTTAACATATAAATGTACACACAGACTCACAAAACTTCTAGTTTGACACTGTAAGTTAGGCTACCACACATCCTATGATGTGGACCAGCAAGAAGGTTGACTTGAGAGTGTCTGTTCCTGGGACTGATGAATAGCTCATACTCATATGGTAGAGATAAGGAAGACCGGGTGTAGAGGAAGTGAACTCAAATTTGCGTTGAGGGAGGATGGGAAGTCGTCGAATGGAGAAAAAAACTCATTACTCCTAGTCAGGATTCTAACCCTGACCACTCCGTAATTGGTGATCCTGAAAATATAACCACTGACATTTATTATTATACATTTAAAATATGCCATATACTATGTAAGCAGATATAACGAAACTTAGAAGACCGGTCTTTATACCTCTCGACCACCAAATATGCCATATACTATGTAAGCAGATATAACGAGACTTATAAGACCGGTCTTTATACCTCTCGACCACCAAATATGCCATATACTATGTAAGCAGATATAACGAGACTTATAAGACCGGTCTTTATACCTCTCGACCATCAAATATGCCATATACTATGTAAGCAGATATAACGAGACTTATAAGACCGGTCTTTATACCTCTCGACCACCAAATATGCCATATACTATGTAAGCAGATATAACGAGACTTATAAGACCGGTCTTTATACCTCTCGACCATCAAATATGCCATATACTATGTAAGCAGATATAACGAAACTTAGAAGACCGGTCTTTATACCTCTCGACCACCAAATATTTCATCACAGCTGGGACAAAAGCGTGAATTATTTAAAACGTTCCCATGTAATGACAAATAAGAATTACTATTAAATAATATGCTTACATTAATCTCACAACTAAATAATCTACTATAAAGATCTTTATATAATCTTAACATCTTAACCTTAATTGTTTTGTTTCATATCAGTGTGTGAACTTATTTTTCCTCGGTACCTACTTGCATCTTGGAACAAGAACGATACACACGTCAACCATGTGTGTAAGATATGAAAGTGTTCAACAACCGTCATGTTGGAACAAGGACGATACATACGTCAACCATGTGTGTAAGATATGAAAGTGTTCAACAACCGTCATGTTGGAACAAGGACGATACATACGTCAGTCAACCATGTGTGTAAGATATGAATGTGTTCAACAACCGTCATGTTGGGACAAGGACGATACACACGTCAACCATGTGTGTAGGATATGAAAGTGTTCAACAACCGTCATGTCGGAACAAGGACGATACATACGTCAACCATGTGTGTAAGATATGAAAGTGTTCAACAACCGTCATGTTGGAACAAGGACGCTACATACGTCAGTCAACCATGTGTGTAAGATATGAAAGTGTTCAACAACCGTCATGTTGGCCTGGATATATTAAATATTTACATTCTGTTGGGTTTTTTCATTATTTTTTAAATATTGTATTACTAATAATTGTAGAAACACTAAATAAACTACATAGTTATAAATAAGTATCTAAAATATTTCAGATTGTTTTGTTATTTCCGCACGCTCTTAGGCTATATGCATATCTATAAACTACTCTGATATGTTTAGGATGGATAGGTTCTTATTTAGAGAAAGTGTACCTGCATTTGGGTGGAGTGAAACTGGAAAAATACATAGGGAAAACTATCCTCAATACACCCAAATGGGGTTCAAGACCCAATATCCCCGTCATCGGTACCCCATTATATTGTGGGAACATTAAGTCATTGCAGCGGGTTCAAAGTGTTTCTTGTATCACCATGTATCAGGTTAAATTATTATTACTATTATTATTATTAGTACCGCGTCTTACTACCCGTTCGGGTTATACGCACTTACGCTAATGTGTAATAGTAGGGTGATTGCGAGATGAAATGGAGCTTAACGTGGGATCCGAACCACGGTGGAGGCCTGTCATTCCACACATTTATAAGTTGTGATTCGTACACTTCTTATCAGAGGTGAAGGCAGGGTTTGGTAATCAGATAAATCTGTGCCGGGACTGAGGATTGAACCCCGGAACCCCGGCACAGAAGTCATACACCTTACCCATTGACTGCCAGGTCACCATCAGGTTATACGCATATATTATATACTCTAATGGGGTAAGTATGAGGAAGCAAGAATTGTAGCGGTAATTTACCCACACTCGCGTGGAAGGAGAGTGGAAAAACTTTTATAAAAACCACCCTTAGTTGACACTACTGGGACTAGAACAGCGATCTCCCTGTCACTGGCAGGCAAGTTTTACACGAGGGCCCCGCCTTAGAGTTTAGACCATTAAGTTGTTGAATGTGCGAATAGCTGATATTAATTGATCTCAGTCTTGAGGCGAGGTGCTCATCTCCGATGTTCATGAGCTCAAACCCAGCAACGCACGACAATCTTTTCTTGAGCGATAAAAATACGTAGCACAACTTCCTTCGGAGGGGAAGCAAAGCCATCGTTCTCATGTCAATTGGGGAGTGTAAAAGTACCCTAGAGAATATGTGAATGTATCTTATTGGCAAGAATGAAAGGCTCTTACATGCTCGCTGGTCGAATTCACTCTGTTTCCTCAGGAAACCGTCGGCGGCTAGTGCCAAGAAAGTCAGTCACCCCTCTGTGAACCCGTCTGGCAAAACAATAATAATATTTAGCACCGCGTCTTACTACCCGTTCGGGTTATACGCTTTAAGTACTAATTACGCTAATGGATTAGGAATTGGGAAGATTTATTCTGGCAAAACAAATATGAAAATTCTTGAGATTTGCCTTAGATTAACAACGTCAACCCAACATGCGTTGGATAAGATCTACGGAAATAAGAATATATGTATGAATAAAGTTTACTCTACGATATATTATATTTTTAATTTTTAAATACATTAAAAATATATATTATATGTTTGACATAATTACTCATTTTTAATTTACCATATTTTTGGTTTGTATTAACAGAAAATAAATGATGTAATTTACTGCCAACATTATTCTTGTTGAAATGGTTTTTTAATTATTATATTTTTTATTTTTGTCTGTTAATCGGTTCATACTTGTAAATCCAATCTGGAGAATCCCAATCAGATAAACTAACGTTGTTTGTCAATTTGATAGATTCAATAATACTATTAAAGCGCATGCTGTCATATTTACTCTAATATAGTCTTCTCATCCTGACTTAATATATTAGTTTCAAACAATAATAACAAGCACATAGGCAAATTATAAAATAAATGTTGCCCATAGAGGGATTAAAGTTTTCATAAGTCTTATTGTCATTTACTGTCCAGTATTATAATAAACTTTCTTGACCTAGGCCTATTCAGAATTAGTAGGCCTATGTATGAAGAATTAGATACACACATCTATAACTATTTCACATACTAGAATGAGAAAAACCAGTAAGATATAATTATGTGACACAGGTGATAAATAAATACACGATTCAAGAAATAATAATAATTTATTAAAGATATATATTTTTCTTAGCATTGGTATTTATCCATTACATATTATTTAAAAAACTTTTCCCTACGAACTTAGTAAACACATTTGCTAGAGGTAACTATATTACGAGTTAACTAAGGCTGTCATAACTAGTACATTCTACTTTTTATAAATTATATAAATTCATACAAAAACTGTTAAAGGTGTATATGAAAATATCAAATTTTTATTACATTTGGTATAGAAAAACTTATTTAAACACTATTTATACAAATTAACACTATAATGAAACTTAAATATTATATAAATAATTATAAATAAGCCTAACAAATTAAATAAAATATATAGACAAGTTTAGGCTATAAATGCATTTTTTATTACCTAAATAGTTTAAGCTTTGCAATAATAAAAAACTTAAACAATTATTATAGAACCCTTAACTAGCGATCTATATATTTTTTCCAACATAATTTCCAAGGTGACTTTTGAATATAGCACTATGCCAAAACAATGTTAGAAATTAAGTCCTCACTAAACAGACTCTTGATCAAAGATACCTCGTCAACTACTAAAGACTGTTGTGATTCATCTCAAACAAACGGTAAAGAGATTAACACAAAACAACAGTTTTTAATCTAGACTGTATTGTTTTTCAAATTTAAGCTACTAAGTTTTTTAAGTCCTCTTGTGGAGTTGGTTTCAGTTTTTTGGTAATATGATTAAGTCATATTTTATTTTAAGAGATTTAACTTCTGCTAAAATTTAAGCCTTTGATACTTTTATCATCGTATCTATTCAAAATCTTCTCATTATGTTTTTGTATATTACTCTGCTGTTGTAATAAGATAATATTTTGGGAGACATTGATGTAACAGTATTCAATGAGCTGTGAAAAGTACTTTGTGTAGTTAATTCAGGTTTTCAAGTTCTTAGAATATTTTAATAGAAGAAATATGTATGGAGAGACAGAACGTTTGTTAAGAATAAAGAGTGGTGGGGGTAAGGAACTGGGGAAGCAAAAATAAAGAAAGTAAAGGGGGGAAAAAAAATTTATTAATAAAAGGTAAATAAAATGGGAGATAGACGATTCTTAAAAGGTGTGAGAAAAAATATAAAGGGAAGCGTAGGTAACAGGGATCAAAAGTTATTAAAAAAGAGATCATGTATATAGAAAGTAAAGGGATAATGAGAGTGAAAGTAGAAATAAAGCGCATAAAACAAGATAGTAGTAAAGGAATAATAATAAAATATTAGACGAAGAAGAGAAATACAAAGATTAAACTTAGGGGGAAAAAATGTAAAAATTGGTACAATGACTTAAGTTTAAGTGGTATAAAACTAGTAGTAGATAAATTTAAGGGGGTTAGAAAACGCGTAAAGTAAAATGGAAAAAAGCATGTAGGGTAGCACAAAAATGTTATATAAAGACAGTGGGTTAAAGACCCCTTAAGATAAGTGTTTATTCCCCCGGCATTGTCTGATAGACCCTAGTGATTAGCTAAAGTCCACTTTGCAAAATCTGTTGACTTATATAAGCTGTCAGAATAAAGACGTGGAAGAGTTTTGTAATGACCTCATGGACCATGTTATTACTCGGGCCCACGCAAACGGACAGCATGCGGCCAGAATGGTAATCCTTCTATCTTTAGTCATTGTGCGTATAACCCGAACGGGTAGTAAGACGCGGTGCTAATAATAATAATTTAGTCATTGGGAGCTCACGCAACATGAATAAAAAGTTTCAGGGTGAATTTACAATTGTCCGCAAATTTGTAAAACCAGATCTATTTATTGTATTTATATGTAATCTAAAATGACCCAAAGTCACTTCAAATCTTAATCCAGGGGAATGGTACATTTCCGTCTTGACCTTCTCTCTCAAGTATTCCATGAAAAGTTGAAGGCATAAATCGACAATATTTAAAAGTATTTTGTGTTTGTCCAGACAGCTTCATACATATGCACAATTATTGAATTCCAGAAGAAAGAACAACCCCATGGCACATTATGATCCAATGTTTTCCAAAGACGAGACCAAACACCGCAAGAGAATATATCATGTCATTTGTGGTGAGATTTCTGAGCCTGACACAGAACCAAATTTGCAAGCGTTCTTCAAACATCAAATAATTATTTGTTTCCACGTAGAAATGAACCCAAACGCATGCTCAAGATTTTTCACAGAGAAATTGCCAATGAAAGTAGAGAGAATCCGAACTGAGATCCAATTTTTTGACACCGAGTCAACGAACGAACATAATTTAAAAATGGCCATTCGTTGGACAACATTAATGTCATATTTCCTTCCATATAATCACTATACAATCCCAAAATACAACGCCCACATCAATGTAGAAGTGTGTACAGCTGTCACAATTACATGTACACATACATTTACAAGGGATACAATAACTGTACGATTCATGTAGCCAATGTTTACCACAAAATCGTGCGTGATGATTTCGAAGGCTTTCTCATTAACATATATATCTGTTCAGTTGAGGCAGGTACGGAAAATTTGAGTAAAAGAGGTACAAGCATTCAATTCCCGTTAAATGACTAGACTGCCATCTGGAAAGTAAGCAAAATGTCTAGTTTGTTTTAAGCAATGAAGAACTGGTCCTCATTGATAAATAAATAAATTTCAAATACAAGTGAATGGTTTCAAACCAATCAAATTAATTCGTTCGCATATGACAAACCCTACTTAGAGATTACCTATAATTATACCCGGACAGGAAGTAAATAGAGTCCGAGGAAGAGTGAATCGCCATCTCTACACAGTCAATACAAAAAAATGAACTCTTCCATTTACGCCTACATATTATTGCTCTACGTCAAAGGAGCCAAAAACTAATATGGCAAGAAAGAATTCAATGAGATTATCTTAAATAAGAGGAATAGCGACCAGTGACTAGCAATTGAGACTTGCCTCAACATAAACTGTTAAAGACCTAGACTAAAACTTATCTAGCAACATTTTGGAGCAATCTATGAAGTTAGAATTCCCAGAAACTCTCGAATGAATACAAGGTGTCATTGTCAGAAAACTTTCAAAAGCATGGGCTATCTCAAAATGATGCCTAAAATGCAACATTACTGGAAATTGATTACATTTTCATAACTCACAAGTTTTCATTCGGAAACTCGGCCTTACTATTCCTGTCCAATCAACAGCCTCAGTCGAATACTTAAATTTGAACCAGCAAACTGAAACGATCCAACAATTTTATGCAAACAACAATTAAGAGCAGCGCCATGACATTAATAGAATCCTAACAATAATCGTATCTCTATATCATTTGAACTTGTTCTATATCGATGTTCCAGTTGGTTGTTTTAAAACATTTATTACTATAGCTCGAATGATATAGGTCCACCGTAAAGAATAAAAATGTCTTCCAATGTTTTTTTTTATTTCAAAATAGCAGTGAGTTTAATGGAAGGTGGTCAAACAACCAACATAAATTCAAACTCCCTATTTTAGAGCTGGGTTCATCAATTTCATCAATACCATCCAGGATTTCAGATGGATAATTGATTAGCATTATTTACAATCATAGATGAGGCCAGCACAATTAAATCTTAAGTACTTTCAGCTCTGGACATGCTGTACAAGAACTTGACTGAAAACAGCTTTAAATTCACTTTGGGATCAAGTCTAAAATCTCTTCTTGACCAGAAATATCCGTGTCAACAAAGGAGAAAATTAATTTGCGTAGTATATTCTCATAATGAGCAAAGGAATATTCCTGTCACCAAACAACTCATTCAGTTATTATGCTATTTTACTTGATGGACTTTCCCACATATATTCAATCATAATTTTAGTTAGTGATTTCATATAAAGCCCTCTTTCCCAAGCTTTATTGTAAAATGTGATCGTGTAGCAAGTAATTCCTGCACCTCGTAATGTAGATTGTGCATCTTTCAATAAGACAATTTTGGCAAAAGTTGGCGAGCAAGGAAAGAAAAAAGACTAAAATGTGAATTCCATATTGATTGATGACGTGAGAGAAGAACGCCAGTGTCCAACAGAATATCTCAATACCATATAGTTAGTTGGTCTCTTACGTCTTGGGCTCAAACCAAAAAATAGAAGGCAATTCTCATTCTCTTACCCATGTAACCAACATGGCTTTCAGACCTAATCAAATCTGCTTCAGAAGATGGATCGATTCATCTAAAGTTCGACAATAGCCCCTTTAGTCGCTCGCCTGACACGGGAAGCTGTTTGATCTTTAGTTCTTAAATGGTTTGAGCTTTTGTCTTTTTTTCATCATCAAATGGGATTATTATATTAATGGTGTGTTTTAAATGTTTAAGTTCTGTGTTTAACTAAAGTAGCTCTTTGATCCGAGCGTAGCATCGAGAAGCTTTGGAAAATAGGTCGATGGTCTTGTGAATAATTTCCCATGCATTCATAGAACTGTCATAAAGATAATGAACCTTGGCTACATAAAATACATTGAGTTGGGTCAGTTTTGTTGTTAGCAATTTTTGTTTATTTACGATCTATTTCGTTCTATAAACGTATATTATTGTATTATGTTTATATATATTTAAGATGTTTAATTATGTCTCATCAAATGAACAAAGCAAAGAGGATAAGAGTGGAACAGATTAATAACATCTTCATTCTGTGTACTGGGTATTGTCTTGACAGGCTCATCCACCAAACAGAAAGTACTTATTCCACGCATTAAATATACATCCACCATGCATATTTGTTAGGGAACAGTTTCCACTCTCTTTAGTATTCTCAATGACAATAAACAAAGCCCAGGGTTAATGCGATATTTTTCCATTATCAGATCTTTGTCGGAATCAGACACTCAGGATCATTTTCTGGGGTCCACATATTTGTCAAGAATGAAAAATATCAACAACTAGCTAGTAATGGCCAAATTCTTATCAAGAATGTCGTCTACCAAGATATTCTTAAAGGATAATCATTTAGTTTTATTATGTTTTATGTAATATGATATGTATATAAAATAAATTCTGTACACAATTCCCGTGTACTTATTCTATTGGATCATGATGACTTATTAAATATTTTATTTAATACTAATCTTGTTTTTTTAACGAAACATTTCACTGGTTTTCTATTTAAACAACCACGGTGAACCCACGTATGTAATATACATTTATATATTGATAAACCAAATGTTGTACATAAGGTACGGTACAGCTGGTATTTAGTGGTATTTGTACCCACCCACACTAATATATTTATATAGGCCTATAACATTATTATCAATAGCCTAAATAACGATCTATTTTAGAATCGAATGTAGGTTTATATGTGTATACATTTATATTTCTAGGACTATACTTGAAAGTGAGTAAAGTAAACTTTAATTTAACTGCTATAAAATTTATCTATCTATACGAAAAAAATACCGAATCATGTAGAAATACACTATGTTTCAAAATGTACAGTGATAAAACACCGTTCACTACAAATCTTCGCCATATATCCATAATTCCATTAACCATTTCATACGTCGATCTCTCCAAACGAGAAACTTTTTTCATCTTATACCCCTTTGAGCTATCTAAAAATTTTCATAAATTATGTGGGGATGAGGAAGTTATAGATTTTAGTAAATGTGCCAGCATTTGCTTGTATGGAGATAGATAATATGTACAAATATTTTCAAACTATAACCTTGATACATACGACCGAAGAGAGTGTAACTCCCATATTTACGTCACCGGAAAGCCAGTCAAGACGAAACTGATGCCTTTGTACAGGTACTCACAATTGCGGACTTGATATAAAAAGTTTGTATGATGTTATGTTTATGTATTTTAATTCTGAGCTTGATATGTGTGTTCTAAGAAAATATACATTTGACTATAGTAAAATATAAAACACCTCTACCAAGGTTACAAAGTAGTCAAAATTTTCACGAGTATTGTTCCTCACCTCTAACCCCTTACACTTCAACCCTTGATTTACAAACTACAAACACCTTTTCAGCGTTGTTTGATCTCAGTGCAATAACCCCTCGTGCCCCATTCGACCGTAAGGATGACAGGGGGGCAATAAGACTGGCTGTGGCCGTTAAACAGATGATTCCCGGTAAGAGAGGATAAGGATGGCGCAACACACGTATTTCTCTTTCTCTCTCAACCCATCGTACTCACACGCGTCATCAACAGCGGAGTGGTAGGCAAGGAGGACTTCGTTCAAGTTATCGCACACTCTCGACATATGCTTTGCTCGAGAGAGGTTTTTTTAAACACCGCATCCTA
Source organism: Timema shepardi (assembly GCA_902151425.1). Classification (NCBI taxonomy): domain Eukaryota; kingdom Metazoa; phylum Arthropoda; class Insecta; order Phasmatodea; family Timematidae; genus Timema; species Timema shepardi. The sequence continues at coordinate 81,332 of CABFVX010001088.1, forward strand.
CTATCCGTTCGGGTTATACGCTTAAGTACCGATTACGCTAACGGGTTAGGAATTGGGAGGGTTGAATTCAGAGGAGGTGAACCCACATTCACGTGGAGAGAGAATGTAAAATAATTTAAAAACCTCCCCCACCCCATAGTTCACCCTAACCGAGATTAAAACCTATAGCTTCCAGTCCTCGGCAGTCCAGAAGATACAAGTGCGTTAACTAACCACGCCACCTAGACGGGTAGCTATATATATATAATAGTATGTAGTGTCTTTTCAAGTTAAATCTAAGGTTATTTAACCTCAATTTTTTTAATATCATTGTATATATTTTAAATTTATATTTAATGAAATGCTAGCTTACGAAATAATTCAATAAATTTAACAAAGTATTCTTTTCCTAAACCAATGAAATCTCATAAAAACGGCTTTATAATATACTTTAAGCATTACATTGAATATCATAACTAAAAAATGGAAATTAACAATAGTTATATGACATATAGCGGATAAAAAAATGCTTGCCACCTTTTTCGAAATGTATTCTTTTTTATTGTCAGGCCCTGAACTTTGATGAACTAATAATGATCCAAAAATTACCAATAAAATAACATAAGCATTATAAAAAGTACTTAAGTTTATAAAAGGACCTATTATTATTAGCAAATCTCGTAAAGAATACACATAACTAAATCAAATATTTACTCTACGAATGGAAGCTAGAACAAATGTATGCAATGGAAAACCCTTAACACCTGAACTCTTGCATCCCACTAGTATAAGAATGATACCTGCTTCAACCCTCCAACGCAACCCTATCTAGATTAGTTGCGATGTCACATCAGGAATGTGTATTTTACAACTATTAAAGCAAAGAAGGTTCAAAGTTCATTGTCTAGAATATCTTCTCATTCCGAAATGTATGAATGTTGAAAAATTATTTTTGAGAAGTTATGAATTTATAAAATATTGACAGTATTATAAAATATTCATTTTAAAGATATCCGCCTTGGTGGCGTAGTTGGCTAACGCGCGAGTCGTGTTGAGCTCTACTGCTGAGGACGGGGAGATCGAGGTTCGAATCTCGGTCGGGTGAATTGAGGTGGTTTTTCCTAAATGGTTTTACACCCTCCCTCCACGCAAATGCGGGTTCACTACCTCTAATTCAACCTTCCCAATTCCCAATCCATTAGCGTAATTAGTACTTAAAGCGTATAACCCGAACGGGTAGTAAGACGCGGTGACTAAATATTATTATTATATATTATTATTTTAAAGATAAATGCCTAAACTGACTAAAAAAGAGCAAAAAACAAGTAAATATGACCCAAAAATCCAAATTGACAAAAAGTGACCGAATATATGACCTATTTAATAAAATTTAAAAAACAGGGTGCCATGAACAGAATTTGTGTGCAGATTAGCATTGGGATGCTTTGTATGAAAAAAATGACATGTCATCCAAATCCGGTAACTGCTTATTAGTCCAATAGCTACATACCATGTGAGAACTGGTGTAGTTATTATTATTATTATTATTATTATTATTATAGAGTAAGCTATGCAGTGACGAGTCTTGTTCTTCTCCTTCCATAATCTTTTACAACACTCACCCCATAGTTGGTGCGTTCCACTGAAATAACTCCCCGAAGGGTGTCTCGCAATAAACCTGGAAGAAGTCTCCAAGTCGTATCTCCTTCCCCCCTTCCCTCCTAACCTTGGCTACACAAGAGATATAGGTGGCAAGCTAGAAACGGCCGCTTTAATTAATTCCACCTTTTGCGGTGTATTGTAAACTAACCGTGGAACCAAGCAATTCATTAAAAGACCGTTTCATTTAGGAAACCAACTATTAAGTTTCGGGGCATTACCTCCTCCCACTCGTGTCTGGTGCATTTTACCTCGAGAAGGAAATTCTTGGGTCGAAGGGGAGAGGGAGTTAACCCTCTAAGAGTTCTTGTTAGACAGTGGCTGCTGCTATATCGGGCTACAGGGGGGGGGGGGATGCTGT
>CABFVX010001088.1:83354-101285 GCA_902151425.1 Timema shepardi
GGATGCTGTGTTATTGTCATATAACAGACACCGTATGTTTCCAGGAATGTTTTACCTAACTGTTCATATTAACCTCAATTATAGCAGGAGGGCCTTTCAGTAAACTAAAACATATTTTATGTCTAATGTCTCAGTTAATTAATGATACAATTTTAATAATAACCAAAAGTTGAAAACTAAAATACTCTGAATTAGACATAAGCTATTAAAAGATAAATAAATTTAAAAAATGTTGACTTAGATGAAGAGGTTAGAACAGGCTTTAAGAACCGGTGAAGAAAACCAACTTAACCTTAGCTGACATTACTTAAATATACCCAACTAAAATTACCTTTTATCTTCTTTACCTAACGTAAGCTTAAGTTTATCCATGATTAGAGCGTATGACACAAAATATTACTATTGTTTGTTTGTTTTGTTTTTATGGTCCACCTCATAGAGACACTAAAGAGATGGAAAAGAGGAAGTTATAAATTATATGAAACATGCACTGATGCGCAGAAAGAAAAGTGAACAAACCTTTAGGAAACAGAAACACCCCGTTTCAATAGCTCAGGGTTCGATTTCCGATCTCTATATCACCAATAAAACCATAAAACAAGTCTGCTACACCCGCTTGAGTGATAGAACAGTATAAGACTTCATTCTCATGTTGGATTGGCCTGCTGATGATGGGTATACCAGGGTTCGAATCTCATCTGGATCTACTGAGGGTGAGCTTTCCTAAAATGAGTAGTTATAATATTATGCAGACAACCTGACAGGTAGTAAGACGCGGTGATAAAGAAATACCTGCCACCTTTATCTTCAATTTAATCATGATAATTAGCTAAACGCTTACAAAAATCAAGTCATTATAAATATCAAGCTCTTGAATAAGGGGAGATATGGATTACACTAGGCCAATGCTATTCAACTTGAGGTGCGTGTACCAAGGAGTAAACGCGGATAGAATATATCTTATAGGATACTTAGTATTATATATGTGTATAATTCATAGCTTTCTATTTAATACAGTGTTTTTAAAAGAGTGATCCATTGTGGCCTATCTAATGGTCAACTGATTCACAGGAAGTTTAATAATAATACTAATAATAATAATATTGAATTAAAGAATGTTGATCACATAATTTTAATACAAACATTTGAAATGTAAATGTTTAAATATTAAATATTCATACTAAGCTGTATTTCTTTCCTCGATAGACACAAGTTATTTAAGTTATTTAGAAAAGTAAATATGTACTGGTCTTAAGTTAAACAAGCTGATAAATTATTTATATTATAAGGGTTTCAGCTTTGTTTTGTAGAATAGTGCTCCCAATTAATGTAATATATAGAATGCAAACTGGATAATTCGAACTTGAAGGGACCAGGAAAAATAAATCATAATTAAATAAGTTTCTTAAAAGGAATTGAAAAGAAACACAGTTATGCTTGCAACCACGCTCAAAAACTTTCTTTAAAGTATTTGGACGTAATCTGTTCACAATTTATTAAAAATTCAGAGAGTTTAATCTGTTTTCAAGATTTAAGTCTCTCAGTCATAGTGTATGATTCTGATTGATCTATTGGCTGGAAAATAGAATCAGTTACATTGTTGTGACTTCCAAAAAAAAACACCTGAGCTCTTGAACATGGTCCATGGATTCTGCCACACTTAGGATAGGCCTTTCCTGAACTACTGAAGAATTATATTCTTCATCAACAAATGCTCCATCCTTAGCCTGGATGTTATTGCTGAGAACTTCCTCCCAGTTGTCAATTTCTGGCACAGCTTCAGTCACAGTTTCTCCATTATTTTCTTTATTGATATCGCCAACTTTTTTAAAACCTTTATACTTGGTCCAACGATTGATTACTCATTCTTGAGGCTCCAAGAACGTCAAGCAAAATTTCTGAGTATACAAATCTCCAGAAAGAATTTTTTCAACTAACATTAGTCTGTAGAAATATTTTAGGCTCTTAATTATTCCTTGGTCTATAGTTGAATAACCGATGTCATATTTTGTGGTGAAAAAATAAACTTTACATTTTACAAAAGGGGAACTCTGTTATTAGGTGTGCAATGGTCAATGAATAAAAGGATTGTCCAATTTATTTTGCCAAATTCTTTGTCCATTTTTAAAAGCTATTTTCAAACAGATCACCTGTCATAAATTGTTTTCTATTTGACTCGTATTCCACTGGTTTAGATTTTAAATTTTTGAAGCAACGTGGCCGACCTGATTTTCCAATCATTAACAATAGCAGCTTTTCAATACCATCCATATTTGCTCCAACTAACAATGTTGTTCGATCTTTATTAATCTTTCCCCCATTGCACAATACACCTTTAAATGCAAATGTTTTGTCAGGAGTACACTTGTAAAAATGACCTGTAAGAAAAGGGTTTTTCGATTCTATGTCCTAGATCATTTCTTTCAAGTCTTCCTTCCAACTATCGGCTGAATGCACATCAACAGCACCACTTTCACCACATACAGCTTTGAAGGAAATTCTGTTTCGATGTTTGAGTTCATACAGCCACTCTGCACTTGCTTTGGAGTTTGTCTTTCCTAGTTCCGAAGTGAAATGTTCAGCCTTTGCTCTAAGAAGAGGGTCGCTCACTGGGACTTTCTTGTCCCGCGCTTGTTTGAACCACTTCTGTACACAGTTGTTCAGATTAAGGTTGCTCGGTCCTCTTAATCTTTTTCTATCTTGTCCACTTTCATTTTCATTGTTCACATTTTTTTGTTTGTTTAAAAAAAATTGTTTAAAGTGTATTAGGGGGGAATTCCAAAGGCCTTTGCATTTTCTGATTTCTTTTTAAAATAGGAAGTTTGAAGTAGGATAACAATACTGCACAATACATTACAATTTACGAAAAGTTCGAATTAACCAAAACAAAATTCGAACTATCCACGATTTTTTAATATAGTGTTAGTAAAAAGTTCACGGAACCGGATGAAAAGTTCGAATTAAAGACGATTTTGAATTCCGGAAATTCAAATTGGTCCGGTTCCACTGTACTAGTTTGGTAATGTAAAATGGGAAGTGCATCAAGTTACTGAGCCATTAATTCAATATCAAACTACTAGCAATCAGCAGCACCATTCAGCGCGAGAACTGTGCAGTACACTGAGCACTCAAATTACTAGCAATCAGCAGCACCATTCAGACGCGAGAACTGTGCAGTACACTGAGCACTCAAATTAATAGCAATCAGCAGCACCATTCAGCGCGAGAACTGTGCAGTACACTGAGCACTCAAATTACTAGCAATCAGCAGCACGAATCAGCGCGAGAACTGTGCAGTACACTGAGCACTCAAATACACCCTAAATCTCTTCTTGAGCAGTACCCGGGTGAGTGGTCAAGACTGTTTTAGTACATTATTTGGGATTTACTTTATTTTATATGTATATTATCGAATATGTATAGCCTGAGTTATGCACCAACATCTTTCGGAGGGCTGACCTTGGTGGCCTTGGGGTAAAGTGCTCGCCTCAAGAGATGATGATCGTGGGTTCAAACACAACCGGGGTTAACTGATTGTTCTTGCTTGATAAAAGTCGGTAGCACGACTTCCTTTGGATGGTAAATAAAGCCGTTGGTGGAAGATATGTGAAAATGCCTTTCCCGGCAAAATGTATAGGCCCTTTTGCACTGGGCCACAGAAATTCTCGTGTGCTGATATAATCAGTCATATCAGTGTGTATTAAATATCTCAAAAAATAAATAGCTCTGGAGATACAGAGCAGTAGAAAAATTATGACTGGGGATACTAGAAAAAAAACTAGCACCTATAATTTATTAACTATAGAAATAAATAAAATAAATTAAAAAAAAAGTGTATTAAAAGATTGTTATAAAAGTCATTTTTAAACTGAACAGTTTTATACAATAACTTAAATAGGCTAATAATAGAACAGGACTGAGGTGTTTAAGAGGATTAATGTATAAATTTATTTGACTTGCGATATCTCTCTTTTTTTTAAATCTATGATAGGATTTTACGTAAATAATAAGGTAAAGATCAACTTTAATAGAAAAACCTATAGATAAAATCTGACACCTAGAAAATCTACTTTATCTACTTTCACGTATTTATACGTCATGCCACATGATATTCAAATATCATTTTTGATGGATATTATCCATATATGTAGTATTAAATCTAATAACACAGGAACATATTAACAATGTTAATCATAAAAAAATATCCTTTTATTTTATTATAGGCTTTTCTTAGGAAAATTGGACTACACAATATGAACTACAACCAACATAAAACCATTGTATTATTTATGTTTTTAATGATAGTTTTTCCAAAGACAAATGACAAAAAATCTTTTGTTCCCATAATATTCTGTACAAAACACAAAAGTAAATCCACACAGACCGTGGTACTTTATTCATAAATTGTTATGTAATTTAATATTCCTTGATATTGTGGCTCTAAATGAGTAAGGGGGTTAGGGGGGAGTGATGGTTCCCCATTTAACCTCTAATAATCCCCTCCCGGCTCCCTTCCTGACCAATAGATAGCCAGCTTCCAAAGCCCCAACTGATACGTTCTACCTCATTCCAATCAGACAAATTAGTTTTTGTTCCGCCCTATGTTTCACCCCGATTCTGCTATTTAATCATGTCAATACAAACCATGGCTCTTATTTTTTATGCATTGCTTACAAAGTAGGGGTATTAGTTGAAAAACGAGCTAAGGTTCATGTTACCCGTACCTGTGACCACGCTGTCTAAATGTTGAACTCGTCTGACTGATTCACAAAAATGAAGACAGGCTTATAAAGAATTCAATCTTACTCATTCTGACCTAATTGGCGTAGTTAATATTTATATGAACCACTTCTGTTGCTAAATGCTCTAATGTGCAGTGGACTAGACTGCCGATAATGGGGATATAGAGGTTCGAATCTCGGTCGGGTGATTTCAGGGTGGTTTTACCAATATTGCTTTTCACTCTCCCTTCGCGCAAGTGTGGGTATCCTTCCAATACATATAACTTTCATTATTGGTAAAAAAAAAACTATTGTAATTACTACATAAGTGTATAGCCCTAATGGGTAGTAAGACATGGTGAAAAACATATCAGGTAGACCCACTACGCTGGTCCAATGTTCTAAGGCGTCACTCTTGCAGTAGCCTGGACCGCCGATGACAGATAGATCCGGGTTTGGATCCCGCTTGGGTGTATTGAGGGCGTTTATTTCTAAATGGCTTTACATTCTCCCTCAACGAAAATATGGATACATATTACTTTTTTTATTATTATTATTAGCACCACGTCTTACTACCCGTTCGGGTTATACGCACTTATGCTAATGTGTAATGGTAGGGTGATTGTGAGATGAAATGGAGGACCTACAGCTTAACGTGGAATACAAACCACGGTGGAGGCCTGGCATTCCCCACATTCACAAGATGTCTTGTCAGAGGTGAAGGGAGGGTTTGGTAATCAGATAAATCTTTGCCGGGACCGAGGATTGAACCCCGGCCACCAGCACAGAAGTCTGACACCTTACCCCTAGACCACCAGGACACCCAAAATGGATACAATTAATCAAAATTAAATAATCCTCGCTCCTAACACATTGGTGCAATGAGAACATAGCTAAGCTAGATAGTAACACTTGGAGGTAAAAAAAAGATGCATAATATTATTTTCCGTGTAACGTATCTTACTCCGCTATTTGTGATTAGGTTTAATCTTATGTTTATTTGTTTTTAATATACCATCACCAGTGAACATGCAGTCCAATACGTCAAACTCACAGTAAACTGGATTGCCTGCAGTGATAAGGTTTAGTTTTGAATCCAAACAAAGGGAGGTGGAGTTTCCACACTTCTTTTTATGGTTGCATCCTGATCGGGAACAAGGCAAAACCCATCCAATTTGCAATAAAGACATATATATTTAAAATAATGTAACTTAGTAACAATTAATATTAAAAACAAAAAGAGTGTATATTTTCTCTGTTCGACTATATAATTTAAATATTTCTTAGAATAATTTTAATATTTATAATGATTTAATAAAGTTTGTAATTAATATTTTGGTAAATGATGGTTGTTGAAACAACGGAATATTTTATTTGCTAGATTCAAAAAGTTTGTAAGCGCTCTGTAATCTTAGGCGTATAAACTTGTTAAACAATACGGACTGGTTCACACCTCCAAACTTCCTAACCGCTGTAACAGTTCCCAAGGGCGTAGCTTAAAAGTTTTCTTCTTCAACCTCCCTCTCTTTGAGACTAATACGGGTAGCTATAGTTTTTAAAAAAATGGTTGAAAAGAAGTTCCTCTGCCGTGGTTTGTTGTCCTTTTTAAATGGAAAGTGGGTTTACGATGATTATCGGGGAGATTTTAAACTGTGGGGACTCACGTTCATTTGGAGAAAATCTCCTACCAGGATTCTCACAAACCTTTCATGAGTTTTGCTTTTGTGTTTTGAAGATAATTTTGTTCTTTGATCAAACTCTAAAAAGGTGTTAAATGATGAAATTGGTTCAGGTCATGTCTTAGATTATTTATTGATACACGTGTAATGTTATTAAAAATACTTAGCACCGCGTCTTACTACCTGTTCTGGATATACGCCCAAGTACTAATTACGCCAATGGGTTAGGAATTTGGAAGGTTGAAGATAGAGGAAGTGAACCTACATTTGTGTGGAGGTAGATTGGAAAATCATTTAGGAAAAATCACCCCTAGTTCATCCGAGCAAGATTAGAACCTCAATATCCCCGTCCTCGGCAGTCTTGCTCAACACGAAACAAACGCGTTAGATAACCACGCCACCGAAGCTGGTCTGTATGTTACTGATTTTAGTAATATGAAAGAGCATAAAATAACGTAATTGTATACTCCAATTAGTTATTCATTGTGTTAACAAATGAGAAACACAAAAGTTAGGTTGATATTAGAAATAATATTTATTTTCAACTGTGTCTTACTATCCGTCCAGGATAGGTGTAAACACAGGGTCCACGCTATTGCTCGCATCTAGGCATCTATGCAAGTCTATCCCCGCACCGCACGCCTCTAGGGCAACCCGAGCCTCGCCGCACCGCTGCATGCTTCTTAGTGCCACTGCCTTATGTCTCTCAACACTGCTGCACGTCACTACACGCCTCTCGGGCAACCCGAGCCTCGCCGCATGCTTCTTAGTGCCACTGCCTTATGTCTCTCAACACTGCTGCACGTCACTACACGCCTCTCAGCACTATACAGGACTATCCTCACCACTGTAAGCCTCTCCTTATCATAGCATGCCACTCAACGCCTCTTTATGTCTCTCAAGCGGTTGCGTGCTGCTTCACCATGTATCACTCCCACCGCGAGCACGCATGCAGCCCTAGCTATCTCTGTGTTCCCGACAAGTGTCGGGCGAGGAAAGTGTTATTGTATCCAGGTTATGTGAAGCAGAAAAACGAGTGAAACATCCCCCGCGTTTCTGGATAGATAATATATGTCGGCAGAGAGAAACAGAAGGGAAATTGGCCTCTTTGTTCAAACTCAACGTTCAATTCATACTTCAGAACAAGTTGAGCTATTAACTATTACAGCTAAACACCTAAAAAAAATAAACACATTATTGAAAATACAGGTACGACAGAGACTGAAACAGGATGAGTATCTTGGATTTGATGCCCGGCTACTTCTAACGAAGAAAATATATATTTTTAATATGAGTCCTTATATCCAATTATTAAATATTAGGAGTTAGAACTGTATGTTTGGGGATTATTAGATTTATTGTTCTATGCTAAGCTAGTTTGTAATAATAATTGCGTTTAAAATTTTTATTTGAATATCTACCAAAAGTGAATAAATAAGATTAATCCCTCACCTTAAAGGAGGGTGTCTGTAACTTTTTTTTCTTAAAAAACCACATACTTTCATCCGTATCAATGACGATAAAATTTACGAAAAAGAAAATGTCTTGAGTTAGTAATAGCCAATTAAAATCAGAAGGAGGGATGGAACTTATTTTCAAGTGCCATTCTTGATGATGATGATAAAAATAATAATAATAATTTTAATACCAATAATAACATCAATTGAAAGTCTACCTACCAATCTCTAACAGTAAAAATTAAAATAGAACGCTTAATCTTAGTTATAATATTGTATAGAGTGTTTAAAAGTCAACTTACAACTTTGTCAGAAATCTTACTTTTAAGATTAAATTGTATGACTTTAAATTTTTCTTAATTTTCGGTCTGAAAAATTTTACTTGTATAAATTAATAATCACATGATTTTTTGGTAATCTTTGTAAATTTTGATTAGAATAATTTTAGGGTCAATAAATAATTGTATTAGGTTTTCTCAACCCTTATTAATTGTGATTACGAAATATTAGTTATAAGTTTTAAAATCTTTTTAAATTCTAGCTGAAAAAATCATAATTTTAAAATAGAATTTTTTTATATGTTTTAAAATCTTATTAAATTTTGGTGAGAAAAATCTTATTCACGAGAAAGAATTATTGTACAAGGCGTGTTAAACTATTTTTGAATTTTATTTGGAGAAGATTTAGGAAAGAATTTTAGGAACTGTTTTAACATATTTTTAAATTTAGGTAGAAAATAATTATTTGTGATGTTAAATTATTGTTTTATAATTTATTTCTTGCTTGGGCAAGCAGAATACCAAGAAAACGCCATAAGAAGCTAAGTTGGGCTAATCCCTGTCTTTTAAACCATTACATTTCCAAATTCCCTCGGTGGATTCTGTCGTTGTCGTGTCGTTAATTTCTGTCGGTTTAACTTGTCAAGTTTTTGTTCTGTTTTGGCTCAACTATGTAACATGTCACGTAATCTGGATGTTCACCAAAAAGTAGGACGTCATGGTCGTTTTAGTTTTGTGACAAAGTGCATTCTAAAAACATTTGAAAATGTCGCTTTAAGTGCCTCCACTTGGATATTTGATAGTGATATTTAGCGACGGTAGAGGACATTCATTACAATAGAGATGCCGATCTTTAGGCTTCAAACAGTTTAGTCTCGCTTAAATAGCACAGCTGACCGTTCTATTTGTGTACTAACGTTAAAGGGCCGGTGTTCCTGCCATATTGTAAACAATATAACGTTATTATCATAAATAGCATCAAAGCACTTCATTTTTTACATTCTTTAATAGATTAAACGAATGTAAAATAATTCTAATGATTTGTAGCAATTTTAGATTCCTTGTACTTAATATTATGTTGTGAGAATTTTATGACTCGTGACTCTTTCTTTGAAGCATGAGATCTCGTTAAACATTAATTAGATTTCTAAGTTCTGTGTGTTATTTGCTTACCGTATAAACGTTACATTATATTCAGTTCATGCATTTAGCCTATTTTACATACTTAATTAATTATTTAATGGCACTAGGAACGCGAAAGTTAATTTCCGCATCTACAAAAGTACGCCACCTATACTTATGTCGAGCTAGCTATCCATTCCACCTCATTACACCGTATCCCTGTTTTGAGCTAGTTCTATCCAGTCCACCTCATTACACCGTATCCCTGTTTTGAGCTAGTTCTATCCAGTCCACCTCATTACATCCTATCCCTGTTTTGAGCTAGTTCTATCAAGTCCACCTCATTACATCCTATCCCTGTTTAGAGCTAGTTCTATCCAGTCCACCTCATTACACCCTATCCCTGTTTTGAGCTAGTTCTATCCCTTCCACCTCATTACACCCTATCCCTGTTTTGAGCTAGTTATATCCAGTACACCTAATTACATCCTATCCCTGTTTTGAGCTAGTTCTATCCAGTACACCTCATTACATCCTATCTTTGTTTTGAGCTGGTTCTATCCAGTCCACCTCATTACATCCTATCCCTGTATTGAGCTAGTTCTATCCAGTACACCTCATTACACCCTATCCCTGTTTTGAGCTAGTTCTATCCAGTGCACCTAATTACATCCTATACCTGTTTTGAGCTAGTTCTATCCAGTGCACCTCATTACATCCTATCCCTGTTTTGAGCTAGTTCTATCCAGTCCACCTCATTACATCCTATCCCTGTTTTGAGCTAGTTCTATCCAGTCCACCTCATTACATCCTATCCCTGTTTTGAGCTAGTTCTATCCAGTCCACCTCATTACATCCTATCCCTGTTTTGAGCTAGTTCTATCCAGTCCGCCTCATTACACCCTATCTCGTTCAAGTCCATTCTAATGCTATCCTCCTATCTACGACTAGGTCTTCCCAATATACTCTTACCATTGGGTTTGTGAGTCAATAACATGAACATTGGTCTAGATGTTCTTATTAGTGCTGCATTTCTGCCTACCATAATCTACGAGACTTGATTACTTAACAATGTCCTGTTATTAGTACAGGGTATGTAACTAATCATTATGTGTCCTCCTCTACTCTCTGATATCTTCATCCCCTTGGGATAAAATATCTTCCTTAGCATTTTGTTTTCGAGCACCCTAAATTTATTTTCGTCATATAAGTTGAGATACCACGTTTCACACCATAAACTATTGTTTGTATATTCTGAGTCTTACATTCCTTTACAGAATTTAGTCCATTTTACCAATAAAAGTATTAAAACAAATTGAGCACTATTTTGTTGGTTTTGTTATTGAATGGAAATAACATTATTATGTAGGGGAACACTTTGCCATGATGATCTGCACTATAATAATAGCCAATAACTCTGTCCAGAATAAAAATCTCCAATCCTAGAATAACTAGGAAGCAGACATTTTGTAAACAGGTAGCCCCTAGTCCAAAAGGGTGTAGAAATATTTGGTGACGGAAACTTCCCTAGGGCCCCCCAAAATGTGTGGAGGGGTTTTACAGAAAAAAACAAAGTCACAATACCTTAAAAGTCCAGTAAATCTAGTAAGCTGAAATTTTTCCAGGCAGGTAGTCACTAATATCAAATGTTGCAAATAATACTTGTTGACAGAAAATTTCGCAAAATAGGCTGAGGAGGGGGGGGGAGGTTCTCACAAACGTAAACTCAAAATACTGTTGAGGCTCAGTACACCTAGGAAGCTAAAATGGTTCAGCTAGGTAGACACTAGATCAAACGGGTTCACTAACACATGATGGCCTAAAATTCCAATACGGTGCCCCAACATGATTTTTTGGAACACGGGTATTTACTAAAAAACAAACAATTACATAGTAGATATGTTGTTTCTCATGAAATATTCAATTTAGGAGCAGTTTCACACTTTCATTGTAGTAAGTACTTTATCTAACCTACTATAGAGTATTTCATTTAAATGCACCTGTTGGATTTTAGGATTACTGAAAAATTATTCCAATTTGAAATCATTGTTCAACAAATCCGTTTGGGATATATCACACCCCAGAAATGAGGCCGTTTTTTAAAAATGGGAATAATCATAGTTTTTATACTAATACAAGCTATTTATCAGAATAAGATTACAAAGCTGTTTTTCGAAGGGGGTTGCATGTTAGCTTGACGCACCTAAGTGGTCTAAACTTAGATACCAATGTACAAAATATAAATAAAGGGAACCAAGTGAGCAGGTAATCCTTCAAGACCTATTGTTTATCTATTGATAACACTTACCCTCTTCCTCTGACGAGTTCAAGCGCTCACTCTACTATTTGCTGCTTGAAAACATTGGCCTGTTTTTTTAAATTACCTTTTTATTGTTTATTATTATAGATAAATGTATGGTATCAATTACTTTTTAATTTAAATCTGTTAGTGATGTTCCTACAGGTCGTCTTCGTGACCAGGATAAAATATAGCCTAAGTTGTAGATTATTGATAAAAAATACGCTAAGAAAAAATTACTTATAGATAAAAATAATAACTTTGTGACATTATAGGACTATTTTTATAATTATTTAAGAATTTATGATTTTTTTTTCAACGTTATTTCTTTAAAACTCTTTAAATAAAATGTAAATTCACAAACTTGGGGAATCCTATCTTGAGCCGTCATGGCGTCACAGATGGGCAAAGTCAAACTCATTTGATTAAACCTGCAGTATTAATTAAAAAACGAACATAATATAAGCACATACGATTTTAATAGTGCATTATAATGTGAATATGTATTCAAAAGTTAATATTTAATATTTAGAACAATTAAAAAGGAGAAGGTTTAAATAAAATATTTCATAGAAAACTATATTTTCTAATTATCTGACAGAGAAATTTAAAAGAAATTTGGTGAATTCCCCCTTTCACACTGATGGATTTCACACTGATGCTGGGTGTTTTGTCAATTCTAGATTTAAGTTACTTTATGAGTCGTGTGCTGATATATTCATTCAATTTAGGAATTACACGTTAAATACTTTACTTTGAATTAAATTTAAATAATTTTTCAGAAAATATTACAAAAATTAATTAAAACAATTTAAAATATCAGTTTTTCAAATATTGTTTTCTAAAAATGTGGTTTTACTTTGTTAGTAAATATAAACACAGAAAATATGTATTGCATATTTTTAAAGTTGCAAAGTTATTGATTTTAAAATGTTCCGTGTTTTAGAAAAGAAAGGGTGCCCGGTATCCTGCAACACCGTATTTTTTAAAATAATTTTCCAAAATAAGCACGAAATGAACGTCAGATGGGTTTGATAGTGTCGTGAATCCAGTATTATATTTAGCGAACAGCTTCTAACGCGGGAAGAAATATTACTCCAAGATTGAATTCCCTGTGCGACTGATAGGCATCCCAAATTTGGCTCAAGGCATCGATTCCATCCTTTTTTCCTCTTTTGTTTTTCTCTTCCTACATTACCGAAGATGAGGGTGAATATAAAATACGCCATGACTTGAATATAAATGGATCATATAAATCGTTGTATAACATTTACCATGATGTGCATCGTCTTTTGGCTTCAAGCCACATATTTCCTTTAATAAAATGAGTTTGCTTGTATTCTTCGATAGATTTAATGATCGAGTCTGAAGATTAAATAAATTTGATAAAAATTCAAATTTAATTTGAATAAAAGATAGAATGTGATGAACTTCAGGAACTAACTTTGACATTTTGTATCAGATCATTTTTCTCCTTTTACGTGGCATTCCATTAAAATTTTCACATTTTAAGAATAATACCATATAACCTAGTCAAATGTATCTATTTGAAAGAAAAATGCTATGCTCTCTTTATATTGTATGAGGATTATAGTTAGAGTGAGCGTATTGTGCTGTTTTTTGGCCAACAGGTCTGGTGGTAGTAGACATATAGGTACTGTTTTTTAACAACGTAATTACAAAAGTATATATTTTTGGAATTAGAGAAAATAATATTTTGAATTAAACAAGGCTAGTTAAATGAGTATCTTCTTTAGTTTTAAGTTTTATTTCTTTGAAAAATTTTATTTACAATTTATATATGCCAAAGTTTATGTATGTACAAATATAATCTGTATTCAAACTACTATTTAATGTCTAATGCATACTATACTTATGTTACAAATATAATAATTATCCATTAAAATTTAGGGAAAATACCAAGGTTTGATTAATTAATTAATTAATTACTTGATATTACATATTAACTGCATTCAAGATTACAGTTGTTTTACTTTTAATGTTATATAATAATAGTATAGCTTTGTTACTGAGGTGATGTATTGAAATAATTATTAACTAACTCCATAAATTCATTTCTAACCAATAATGAAAGTCAGAAAAATGATAAAAACATAAATATTTATATGTTTTTGTTCGGACAGAGTTGACAGTCATACTTTTTCTTTTAAATAGGCGATAAATCTAAATCTAAAGATATTTTGGGTACTACTTGAGTTGGTGAAACTTAGTGTTACCTTGACTTATTAATGAAAAGAGAGTTTTTATTTCAACTGTTTTACCTTTACTTCTTTTATTTTTCCTCGAGCTACATTATCTATACTTTCTTTTTAGCTTAAACTGCAGATCTCATCCCTGATTGTTTAGTAATAATAATTTCATAGTATTTTTAAGTGTAAGTATTATTCAAATACGAGCACATGGAGCTTGGATGTTTAGCAAAAAATGCCGTATTTCTATAACGTTCATTATATATTATTAGTTTTATTATTATTATTATTCGCACCGCGTCTTACTACCCGTTCGGGTTATACGCACTTACGCTAATGTGTAATGGTAGGGTGATTGTGAGATGAAATAGAGAAACTACAGTTTAACGTGGAATCCGAACCACGGTGGAGGCCTGGCATTCCCCACATTCACAAGATGTTTCATTATATAGAAAACAAACATTGCGTATGAACGTTATAGGAATTTAAGAGGAAGGTGATGAGCGGAGTAGTTGATACTCAATAGATTAAACAGATAATTCTCTTTAAGATTATTCTTTCATATTCACACTATACCGAATAATTACGCTGAGAAAAGCTTACGCAATTAATTGATCTCTCTAGAATAAAATACTTACGATAATGCTAAGATTTTGTAACCAACATTTTATGCGTGATTTGTTTTTTTCTATCTGTTTAAACAATTAACTTGAAATGTTTGCTAAGCAAGATCTCATTAACCACTGGACGAATTTTCCTACAGTATAAAACTTCAATATACCACAGATTATCAAAAAGTCGTAAATAAGAAAACATTACAATATTATTATTCCATAAATGTAAAACGTATAATTTAAAAATATACATTAATTCAAATTCGAGTCTGTGTGTTTATGATTGAATAGATTGATCATCAAAATACAATATTTAAAAAACAAAGTAAGACCAATATTTTAGTAATAAATAAAAATAGATTACAAGAGAGAAAATATTTAGCCGGTAAATAAAATGAATCGTATAAAAGAGATATATGATATATAAAAAGGGGCAAACCTTTTATATAAAGGTCGTAAGTTATTTTAATGTTAGTGTCTAATAACATATTCGGTTAGTTCCATGCTTGTTTTTGAGAATGGAACATTTTTAACGGACTTTTTAAATAAAGGAATGTTCTCAATTCGACCTGTATTTATCTTTGTTTGTTCTAGTTCTGTATCCGCATAGCGAGAGAATGGATCAAACTATACGGATAGACTTACAACATTTATTAAATGGTTGATAATTTTTTATTCTAAGAATTTGTTTGCCTAAAGACTTAGACTACTTTCCTGATTTTATGGTTTTGTAAGGAACCTATTTGTTTTATATTGACTAACACCATTTTGTTTTAAAATTAACAGTCTTGAGTGGAGGTGGGGAGGGGGGTTATTATCTCTAACATTTTCATTGATATATAAAATATAATACCATATTGTTTTGTCTAGGATTTAATTATTGAAAGAGTAGAACGTAAATAAAGGTATAAAAGTGTTTTTATTACAATTCATTTACAAAGGAAGATCTCCAATTATATTTATTTTTAAAAGAAAGTTTGTTGACTGAGAGAGTAAAACTAGATTCCTATAACATAATAAAAGTTAAAAGCAATTCCAATAATCCCTTGTACACTCTCAAGCTAGTTTGTAGCTCATAAAGTTCGTATTTAAAAATTGAATGCCAAGCAATACAATAAAAGTATAGTTGAGTGAGATTATTTGTATTTGCACCTTTCTGTTCTTAGTTAATTAGACAATCTGCCTATTTTTAATACCAAGTCTTGCTACCTGTTCAGTAGGTATATAATGGTATGTTTAGTTTCAAGGATGGATAGCCACGTGGAGAGAGGTCGGGAAATCAGTATTTTAAGAAACACCTCGGTATATCCAGCCGGAATTCAAGCCATGACCTTCCAAACTAGGCTAGACGAGACTGACGCCATTTCTCGGGTGTTTACTGGACCAATTAATGAAATAATCTTTTCAAAATAAATGGCTCATAATATTCTCTTCCCAATATAGGTACAGTTTCGGGGGGGTGAGTGAGGGGCAGTTCAATAAATCTCACACTAAACGGCTGTTATCGAGTTTTCGAAATGACGTCATGACGACGGTGCAACTACGTCACAAGTTATCGACCAACAATTAATGGAATCACTCTCGTCAAATGATCTCCTCCTCCCCTCCCCTCGTCTACCTACTAGGCCTGTATAAATGGGTTTAAAGTCGACTGAATGCAATCGAAATTGACTTAAAGCGAGATAGTTTTCTTGAAATGGTATTGGTTTGGTTTACACTGTCAATATAAAATAGGACGAATAAACAAAATTATATTAAATATTATCTTTCTTTGTTCTCCTGCGGTGTCTTAATACCCGTCCGAGCTATCAGCATTCAACTAGAATGATGGCTTAGGGGTGAGTTATTTAGAATTCATAAGAAATGTTCCAAAATTTGGGGGGTAGGGAGGTAAATCTGGAAAACGTTCAAGCAAAGTCACACTCAGTATCCAGACTGGGTTTGAACCCTGATATTTCCATCACAGGCCAACCAGACTAGAGGGCCATGAAGCTTAGCTAGCGTAACCACGGATGTGGTTTGAATTTAATCAAATTCAGTTTTTATTAAGATGCAAGGAAGTTCTTCTATGAGAAAAAAATATATATTGTCAATATATTTATTTAACGTTAAGCAATTCAATAAAAGTACAGGATTATTATTATAAAATAAATAGACGGATTCAAAATTTTATAAAACCAAAACTGTTTAAGATATCTGGATGCACTTAGCACCATGTTGTTGAGAAACTGTGGAAGTTTAGTGAATTAGTTTCTTGGTTGGCACCACTGAAGTTGATTGTTACGTAAGCAACAATTAGCTAGGATATCCGCCAATGCATTTGAAAGGGCATATCGTGTACTTGAATTAACCAAAACGAATTCTGTTACTGTTGTGTAACGACATTTTAGACCACGTTTTGGAAAACCACCAACAGCTTGACAGTCCATTTATGATTGGCCTAATCAATTTAAGACAATAGGATGTTTGTGTAAGGGTAAAGGTCCAGGTAGACCTTGTTCGTTACCAATGCAACTCACACAAATCGACAACAATGAGTTTGGTGATAACTATTCCACAGCCTTACTGTTTGGAAAATTTCGCGGAAGTGACTGAGAATTACTCCTTTACAACTGTAGCTATTATAATTTTTAAGTGGTCAAGAAAAACGGAATCGTAGTGATTTTTGCATTGAAATTCAGAAGTATTCGAAGAAGGTTTTAATAAGCGGATAATTTTCAATGATGAGTCAACATTTCACATCAGTGTAAAAGTAAACAAACAGAATGTTTGAATATGGGAGAGACTGATCGTCCTAAAGCAACAGCAGAGATTGTGAGGTACTCTCCAAATATTAACGTGTTTTGTGCTATGTCCCGCACCAAGGTGTTCTTCTTTCAAGAAAATACTGTAACAGGTTCTTCTTATCGACATGCTAATCAAACAGTTGATGCCAAACTACACGAAGACATTGACAACTAAATTGTTCAACCGGATAGAGGACCTCTTCACCGACATCAAGAGGTCAGAAACATTTCTCAGCGCTGGATTGGCAGTGCAACAGATGACAGCAAGTCCTGTGCTAAAAAAAACTTTAGAATTTCCCTACATTACTATGTAATTTGATTGTTGATAACTTAAATCGTTTTGGTTTTATAAAATATTGAATCTGTCTATTTATTTTGTAATAATCCTGTATATTACTGAGAGAGTATATTTTTCTTTGAGTTTTTGTGCCCTTGGTTAGATAAAACTTGCTTCGGGGGCCAAATAGTCTAAAGGTGTCCCTCTTGTGCTTGACTGACCCTCAGATGATGGTGAAATCGAGGTTCAAATCCCGGTCAGGCCTACAGAGAGTGGTTTCCCACTGTTGTTCTACGTAAATGCGAGAAAATTATCTCTAAAATTCCTTCTTCCTCATCCCTTCCCCACTAGATTAATTACCATATATGAGTATAACCTGAACAGGTAGTAAGACGTGACGCACGCACAAAAGATCCCGAACCTTTCCATACTCCGTACTCTGTACTCCCTTAAGCCAATGATATTTCACCGTGCAACCCCCCCCCACC
>CABFVX010001088.1:101390-119493 GCA_902151425.1 Timema shepardi
CCCCCCCCCCCCCCATCTTTCCCGATATCGTCATAATCATCATCATCAGCCACTGGCTGGGTCTGTTAGTATAAAAAGCCTCTCCATCGTCTACTTTCCTCTCCCCACCTCTCTTCCCCCACCTTGGCCCAGTGTTCTCCTCTCCTCCACACTCCTCCTTACTCCCTTCAGCCCTCTGTCCCTTGGTCTTCCTCTCATCCACCTCCTTATCCAACATCCTTCTGGTCATCCTTTCTCTCTCCACTCTTCTCACATGGTTATACCACCCAGTCGTGCCTTCTCTGTCCTGGACTGGCTCTTATTTTACTATTCCTCCTACTCTTTCATTTCCCATCCTGTATAATCTTGTCACACCGATCCTGCTTCTCAGAAATATCAGTTCCCTCCCTCCATCGTGGTTCTATCCTGTTCCTTCACTACCCGCCCGCCATACGGTGTGTAATTAAAACTCTACATACACATTTCTAGTACTCTACGTAGACCATTTCATATTATTACAAGAAATAATGTTTAGTGCAACAGAAAATTAAAAAACGACAGCAAATTTTGAGTAGTTAATTTTTTCACATGGTGTAAAAATAAAAATAAAAACTAACTTAAAAATGTATATTTGTTTTGTGGACCTGTAGCGAAGGGTTATTTATATGAATTTAACATAATCTTGTGGCAGGAGTGTGATTAATCTAATTTTGAGAATATTTTATGCATATTAAAAGCTTATTACTATTGTATAAAAGCGGAAACGCTTCCACCATCACTGGTGGTCACGCAGACTAAGGTTAGGATTCATTCCGTACCTAATATTTTAGATTTACGATGACTAGGAGGTCGAGGTTCGAATCTCGGTCGGTTGTACTGAGGAATTTTCCCAATATCTATTGACGAAAATTTGGGTCCACTTTCTTTAGATTATCCTTTCTCATCCCTAACTCATTAGTGTAGTTATCATATATGTGTATATCCTTAATATGTAGTAAGATGCTGTTATAAAAAACATATACTTGGCTCTTAGAGTGTATTAATAAATAATAATATTTAGCACCGCGTCTTACTACCCGTTCGGGTTTTACGCTTTAAGTACTAATTACTCTAATGGATTAGGAATTAGGGAAGGTTAAATTAGAGGAAGTGAACCCGCATTTGCGTGGATGGAGAGTGGAAAACCATTTAAGAAAAACCACCCCAGTTCACCCGACCGAGATTCGAACCTCGATCTCCCCGTCCTCAGCAGTCCACTGATACCCTATTCATCGCTGTAGGCTTTGTATTAGTTGAGAAAAAGGGCTGTTGACAACAGACAAATATATAGAATTTTAAATATTATTTATAGTCATTATTGTAAAATATTTTAGATTTTGAAATTTTGAACATAATTTTAATAATCTTTATTTTGATGGTAACATCCACCCTAATAAACCTTTGGTGGGCCCCGACAATTATAGCGCTTTGTTCAGCGTGCACTGAGTTTAAAAAACCTCGAAAATACTCGCAACCATCCCTTAGAGACAGGGATCCATTTTATCTCTATTATTAATCTTGAGATGAAAGGAGAATAATATTTTTTCTGAATAAAATTCATTTAAAACCATCGTTACACACCAGTTGATCCACCCTTCAGACATTGGGTCAATATTTAAACTTTTAATTCAAACATTTTAGAAAACATTCTAAACAAGTTAAACGTAAGGAGTGGATATAAATTAAAAGTTAAGACTTAGAAATATTGCTCAAAAAATATACAAAAAGATTTTATTAATTAATTATTTAAGATAGTTGATGTAATTAATTGAGATTGTAAATCGAAATGTATAATTATGTTTAATTATGGTACAAACCTTTTGTCAAATTATGGACACTAAACATTATTCATTTTATGTTTCCTTTTCATAATTTGACAATATTTTTGTATCATAACTAAATCTAACTACAGGTTTCGATTTACAATTTCAATTGATTACATCAACTATCTTAGCTAATTTACTAATCAATTCCTTTATATATATTTTGAACAGTATTTATAAGTCTTAATTTTTAATTTGAATTCAAAGCTAAACAACAATTTTAATTTAATATTACGTTAAAGCTCTATGGTATAGAAAAAGTTCTTGAAATATATGAGACCCACACCATTAATTGAGAGAAGATTAAGTAAAGAGCATGAATGATATTGCCAATTCTATCTTCAAATGTATTTATCTTTAGACTTACGATTAAATAACAACAACGTTGTGATTTTTTTTAAATTTATTTTCCCTCATCTTTCGAAAGTATTTTCTTATATGAATGAAATTATCATAAAATTAACAGTAAAATATATTTAATATGTGCTCATATACGATTGTATTACTAAACACTATTTCCTTTTTCTTCCACACAAATTCAGATGCAAATGTTATAAATTATACCTTCCTAATCCCTATCGTACTAGTGTAAATATGTGGATAGCATAGGTCAATAGTAAGATGACGTGAATATAAAGAATTAACAAACTATTTTTTTATCCTGAGCTATCCACAAATTCAAAATCTGGGGAAGGAATGAATAAGGTATGAATTTAAATTTTGAAATAAATTTATTTAGTGGAGAAAGTGTGGGAAGATATTTAGGAATAAATAAACAAGTAAACACGGTTGGTTAGATAAATTATTATTAATGAAATAACTTTTTTTTCTTCTTTTCATCTCATCTCAGGACCCGTTCAAATTATACTCATAGTTTACACTAATAACGCTAAGTTTGTAGTGATAAGGTATAATTGAGAGACAGTTTACCGAGGCTGTTCCTGTAAAGAAAGTGGTAAAACATTTATTAAAATATATGGTATGGAACTACGCATGGACTTTCTCCATCCATTGTTTAAAAATGGAGATGATTACTCAAAACTCGTAATATATGTCAAACGAAATAATATAAACTAGCAAACCCGAACGAAAATTGCGTTATACTTACGTTAAACATTTATTGACTCTTGGTTTTAAATTTTTTGGTTTTCTTTTTAAATAATTAAAGTCATCACTCTTATATTTGGACTAAAAAAAAAGGATCGATATTGGGCCACTTGGGTCAATACTTCATATTAAAACTTCGTATTCTGATTAAAAAAATTAACATTTTATTAGGGGCTGCATATCTTATGATTATAGCATTTTTATTATTTTTTTCATTCATAAATTTAGTCCAATTAAAAAGGTAAATAACGACTATTTATTCTAGAATGATAGATATAGATCATTGCTGTACAAACATTTTCTCTAAGATGTTGAAGGAAAAATAACATCAATTTTTTGAGAGACATACTTATCTACTTACTCTATGGCATTAGAGGATTATTGAGTTTAAACCTAAGTAATAAACCCGTACAACTAAAGCTCACAAGATTGTATTAATATATTTGCCAACATCTCAGAAACTATTGGTTTTAATAGTTTTTATTTTTAATAGTGCTACAATTTTGCAACTATAAGATATTTAGTGTCATAAATAGTTGCGAAGATAAGGAAAAGTCTACTTCTGTAAAGTATCTTAAAAGTCATTTTCATAGGAAAATTAAAATAGCCATTAGGTTTATAATCTTATTCAATGTATGAACACCAATTTTAAACAAAATTGTTTGAGCCAATTTTGAAAAATTGATTCATTCTATTTTAGCCCTTTATTAAACTACACTTAATTTTAAGTTTAAACATACATAGACATACGACTCTGCAAAATCAACTTTTAGGTTTCGGGTGTCCGTTAAACTTGGACATTATTATTATTATTATTATTATTATTACTAGCACCAAGTCTTACTACCCATTCTGGTTTTACGCATAACATCGACATCCCGGGCTATTTTTTCTTTACAGTCGCAATACTTGACATTTAGGGTTTTAAAATTAAAAAAATATATATTATAATTGCGTTTAGCTAGAAAACTATTGGTTTTATTTAAATATGTTTCAAATAAAATATTTGAATTATAAATAGACCTACATATTTTTAAGAATAAGTAATTTCATATCTAAAAAATGAGAATTTACGCATTACTCGTATATCGTAACCCTTGAAATTATTTTGCCGTAAAAATGAGAGTGGCCAATTGGTTTATAATAACGATCAATGTTTAGAAATGAAATTTAATCAAAATCGTTTGATCCGACTTTGATAAAATCGATACAGACGGACAGACCAAGAAACAGACAGACATACAGACATTTTAAAACAACTTTTTTGGATTCTGTGGGTCATGAAACGTCGAAATTCATCAAAATCTTGAGTTAAATTATTTTTGACAATCACAATACTTTCTCTACCTGTAATGTAGCGAGAAAATAAAACAGCCTCAGTACAGCCCGCCGGAATCTAAACTCCTAACTTTATGTTACTGGAAAACCAGACTAAATGAGCTTGGCATTTAGACCACGTGCGCAACGCTGTGCGTCCCTGAAGACTTAACTCTCAAAACTGAAAGTTAATTATACTGTTTCCAGAAATGCTCACAACTTTCTACATATACTTAATTTGTATTAAGTACTCAGCAGTGTATGTAACTTTAAACACCAGGAATTATGAATACAAAGTTTGTAGCCTCTCACTAGACAGGGACTGCAACTATACCGGTTGCCCGTCAGTAGTTGATTTACAGGAATTTTCAATACGGTCACGTAAGGTCCAACTATTTAATTGGGCTTCATAACAAATGTTAATCCAACCCTTTTATTTACTATATTACAGCAATAGAATTTAAATTATTTTTTATTTTTTTAAAAGTCAGCATGTTAGGAGCTAACTTCATGAATATCTGAATGTTGAAATGATATTTTAAATAAAGGACGTACCTGGAATTTTCTTCAAGAGAAGGAAAAAAGAGATTGGGGGAGGTTTCTATATTTACAAGTGAATGCAATACTGTAAATATTTACATAAATAAAATCTATGTGGTGTTTCTATGTCCTTTCAAGGATCTTTCTCCCAATTTACAATATTCAATAGAGTTTAAAGATGGTATGTTTGCTATTTAGCATGACTTCTTTATGAGAAAAATCTTAGACTTGAAAGATTCAAAATTCTAGATATTAAATGTCTGACAAAACGTACAAATAGAGTCCCGGAGAGATGATATTTGGTAAAGATATTATATAGCTTTGGTACCATCTTTATGAAAAATATCAAAATATTTAAAATTATAAGATGGCAGATACAGTGAGAAAATTGAGTATTGGAAATATGAAATTAGGTTTGATGCTAATGAGCATGCAATATTTATGAAAATATATCTCAAACATGAATATTACAAAATGACAAATCCAAAATAACGGATGAGACCTACTCATTGAGTCCTAAAGAGTTTAACTTTTTTATGAATGCTCTGGAACATTCTATTTATTGTAAAGGTAAAATAATAATATATACACTATAATAATACTATAATAGAACTATGCCATTATTTTTTATGTCAGCTAATAGAAATACGTTTTTAGTATCAGGCCCCCTTAATTTACCATTTATACATATAATAAAACTACAATTGTATCTCTAGCATTTATCTTCTTTCTGTCTGTCTGTCTGTTTGGTGACATTATACTTAAAAATTACTAATCAAATCAATATAGATAGTCCTTATTATTCAGGGGACAGGATGAACTACATACTATCACGCTATCTCAACAGCGAGCCAAGAAATTTCTAAAAACCCGACTGTCAGGTTTGTTGGTTCATTATTCATATGAGTAAATAAAAAGTGTTTCTGTGACAAATAAAAATGATACAGTTAAACCTCAACGTGCGTGTTTAATTTAGGATTACACTTACATACCCTACACATGTACTCAGTCAAATCAATTACTACACTATTTCAAGGGCATCTTGAAAATTAAAGATTGT
The DNA here is from genome assembly GCA_902151425.1 of Timema shepardi. Classification (NCBI taxonomy): domain Eukaryota; kingdom Metazoa; phylum Arthropoda; class Insecta; order Phasmatodea; family Timematidae; genus Timema; species Timema shepardi. The sequence goes on from CABFVX010001088.1 coordinate 107,256, forward strand.
GGGAGGATACAATGACAAAGATAGCTCTTTTAGTGAAAATACCGTGTCATCTCAGGCAGATATTTGGCTTCATTCGGTTTATCGACTGAGTTTATGACGCAGTGAGAAACTTTATTTGAAATCTTCTCGAAGGAATTTTCCAAGAAACAAGAAAATCATCCTCTCTGATGTTTGGATAGCTAAAATTTGTCTCTCCGAGATTTACAAAGCAAACTGATCCTATTTGTTAGAAATTGGGGAAAACCTTTACTAAAGGGAACCTTTAGATGACCTTCTGAAAATCATTAAAGATTTGCCTGAAATGAATTATGAAGAAAATCTCCTAGCAGAATGTATTTAACGTTGAACGAGGAAATAAACTTGCTTTAGAATGGCATTGAATGATGCAACTGTCATCAGAAGAAAAGCTGCTATTATGGGATGAGTCAACCATGACCCTGGGCCATACAATATATACAGTGAATCATTTGGTTTGGGGTAGGCTAATATGTATAATAATTTCTCATTTGGGATAAAAACTTTACGATTGGCGAATGACTCCAGTTAGTGTGCCAACGCTTCCATGTTTTCATATGATAGTAAACATTCAGACAAGTATTAAATACTCTCAGCTGTGGAAGGAGTTTTCAGTCATCATGAATAATAATATCCGGGAAATTGACAGTAACTTCTATTATTGAATAATAAAATTGAGTTATAGAAAACTAAAAAATACAGCTCGAAAGAAATATCATAGAACCGCTAGAAGAGATACACACACCCGGTTCAGTAGTTCACAACACGTTTGAAAATAGGCTGAGACCAAATGGTATTGCGAATAGTCATTTTGTATCGGTGAAATAACAAAGTTGCACAAATAAATAAGGAGGTATTTAGTATTTTTGAAGGAAAGGTACATTGTTAAATCATTGTGAATTCAGTCCATGGTAAGGATGATCAGGACAGCATTTATCCAGTTAAGTTTTTTAAGAGTTTCATGACCTCACGAATACCACCACGCAAGTTAAACTTAAAACATGTGGTGTAATAATGTTCTTTGAGTAGGCCTACTTACATAATAAACAAGGTGTACCTAATGGAACTGCATGACAGTAAACAAATTGGATAAAGATCAATAATCCGTGGTACAATTTTAACAGGTTTCTAGCAAGAAAATGCATGTTTCCTACCGAGAATAGATTTGGCACCTGTAGACTCTTGAATCCCCTTTATTTTGAAATAAAAACATTCACCTGAAGCTAATTTTATCCATTGCCTTTAGCTAGTTACAAAGTCATACCTCCTTGGACATGGTTGAAATATATATATATATTTGTACATACATATATATGCATATTTATATACTTATATATCTCTACCCAAGTCCATATTCAAACATAACCAAATGTACTTGGCCTTTTCATATAATATTTTATAATTGAGTTAATAAAAAGTATGTTATTTTATTCTCACTTTATCCACTCTTACGAAATAAATTTACTTTTTTACAAACAAATCTCTCTTGAGTAAATGATATTGCTCATGCTGCATTAATATATAATAGACCTATGAGTGTAATGCACTGATGTATGAAAATAATGCACTAACGTAGGAGGATAGTTCACTAATGCAAGGGTAAATACATTGAATTAGAGGATAGTACATTAATGGAGGGGCTAGTACTCCAATGAAGGAGATAATATTCTTACGTGGGGTATTAATTCGCTGGCGTAATGAATAATACACCAACAAATGTGGAAAATATGACATAAAGAGATAATACGCAGATATAGGTGGATAATACACAGACGTAGGAGGATAATATACCAATAAAGGTGGATAACATAATGACGCAAAGAGATAATACGGAGACATAGGTGGATAATACATAGACGTAGGAGGATAATATACCAATAAAGGTGGATAACATAATGACGCAAAGAGATAATACTCAGACATAGGTGGATAATACATAGTCGTAGGAGGATGCATTGAAATTTATCTCAAATAGACAGCTCGTGTGAAATTGATCCCTCTGGTCCCCTTTAAAACGTTTGAACTTTTTTAGTTAAGCCCAAATCAGAACATGGCGAAAGGTACCCACAACTGTAATATTTATAAAAAAAGAACTACGTAAAATCAAAACAAAAAATATAACCAAAGTAACTCTATTTAATTTTCATGGAGCTACACTGTAGATATTTTGCCTTAAGGAAAAACCTCCTCGCTTTGTTTAATTTTACTTGGACAAACACATCCACCAGCAGCTTTCGTTTGAATGAAACCTCGTTATGTTATATTAACTGATTTTGGTAAATATTTTGCGAATATTACCTCACCAGTTGTAACTTTATTCAAAGTCTATTATTTGTTTATGTTTAGTAAACTAAAAGGATAATATTAATAATAATATTTATCACCGCGTCTTACTACCCGTTTGGGTTATACGCTTTAGGTACTAATTACTCTAATGGATTAGGAATTGGGAAGGTTGAATTAGAGGAAGTGAACCCGCATTAGTGAACCCGCATTTGCGTGGAGGGAGAGTGGAAAACCATTTAGGAAAAACCACCCCAGTTCACCCGACCGAGATTCGAACCTTGATATCCCCGTCCTCTGCAGTAGAGCTCAACACGACAAGCGCGTTAGCCAACTACGCCACCGAGGCGGGTAACAGGATAGTATTAAAATGGCATAAGATAGGCCTATTTAAAGTTGATCAGAGTCAACAAGATATATAATATACAGTTGTCCACGTAAAACATTTCACAGGCTGACGATACAATTGTATCCACTTAATGAATGAACTATTCAAAGAGAAAGTCTAGCTTTTATAAAATGAACATTTCCTTCAACAACAATTTCATGAGTTTTACAAAGCCGATTATAATTTTATTTTCTAAAAAAAAAAAGTATTCACCCGAAGACTATCTTTTCAAATTTAACAAATTTGTAATAGCTGCAATGTCTCTAAATAGTTCTTCAACTGCATATTCTAACAAAATCCACCAAATGTTTGAGCTTCCACTTCGGTGGCCACATGCTAAGAGGTGTCACTCTCACAATAGAATATACTTCCGATGTTTTCCACTATCCCTCCACGTAAACGAGAGTACATTTCCTCTTAATTCAAACTTCTTCATCCATAACTGATTATCATAATTATTACATATGCGTACAACCAGAAAAGGAAGTAAGACATAATGCTTGGAAAAATTAAAAACCCTTTAATTTGGACCAACAAGAAGTTTACTTTGTCTTATTTTCACTTGAGTACGACTAATTTTTATTTAAGTAACTAATTAGCCACCTAACTACAAGTTTTCCTAGGTATCAAATTTTGAAAATTGAAAAATGACACCTGAACACGGGAATCGAATCCGGGATCTTTGGCTTAGTACTCCAATGCTCTTACCACTGAGCTATCCACGATTCGTCCCGTGCCCATGGTCATTCTTCACTCTTCACTCATATTTTAAGGCAGAGTCTATGATGGACGTGCGGAAATCATTGGCTACCAATGTGATGATGTATTAAGATCACGAGCTATCAGATAACGCAGCCACCTTCGACTGTGTAGTTAGCTTATTGCAGTCATTTGTATATTTGTCCAGGTGTCATTTTTCAATTTTCAGGATATGATATCTAGATGGAATAATTCTCACTAAAATGCATAAATAATAGCTTTGGCTATTTGATTCTTTTACAAGTTTTCCGTTCTCACGAAGGAAAAATTATGTGAAAATATGTTAAAACATCATTAAAATTATTACCAACGACAACAAAGCCAAGATCCGTTCATAGACTTAAATGTAGCCTATTAGAATATGTTGAGGAAATCCAAACTAGAATTTTTCTAAATTTATAAACGAAAACCAATGAGTAGGCGTTAGAAGAAAGAAGATAAATTTTGGTTAAAAGGAGTGAAAACTACTTGTAACATGTTGATACGAGTCCTATTTTACTAATTCGATTGGGTTTCATTGTTGTTGTTGTTGTTGTTGTTATTATTATTATTATTATTATTATTATTGGCACTGCGTCTTACTACCCATTCAGGCTACACGCACTTAAGCTAATATGTAATGGTAGGGTGATTGTGAGATGAAATGGAGGACTTACAATTTAACGTGGGATCCGAACCACGGTGGAGGCCTGGCATTCCCCACATTCACAAGATGTCTTGTCAGAGGTGGAGGAAGGGTTTGGCAATCAGATAAATCTGTGCCGGGACCGAGGATTGAACCCCGGCCGCCAGCACAGAAGTCTGACACCTTACCCCTAGACCATCAGATCACCCACTTAAATACACATAAGTACTAATTACGCTTAAGGATTAGGAATTGGGAAGGTTGAATTTAGAGGAAGTGAACCCGCACTTGCGTAGAGAGAAAGAGTGTAAAAAAGTTTAGGGAAAACCACCCCTTAGTTCACTCGACAGAGATTCGAACCTCGACCTACCCGTCCTCGGCAAACTAGCTCAACACGAAACTAACGCGTTAGCTAACTACGCCACCTAGACGTGTAAGTACAAACATACAACTTTATCATTCCTCACATGTTGATATCAACAGCTGTTGTTTAATATATATAAAGCATTTCCTGGTATTTAAGGACAGATTTTCCTCCTCGTTATAAAGTGTTTAATTTAATGTCACCATGCTCATGACTAATACTCAATAACTGGTGATATCACCATGTCAAGACAGACTCTATGTTTCTACTGGAGCAATATTGTATTTTTTATGGCCACAAAATGTTATACTATAAAAACTGCAAAAACACTGGCATTTTCTGCACTGCTGAAAAACATATGTATATAATTCTAATTTAATATTAATATGAATTTTATATATATAATCTAAATTGTATTGGGAAGTAAAACATATTGGGTATAATCAGTAGGTCTTGACGTGTTGAGTGTGTGACAAAGAAAACCAACCCCTTTAATTATAAACCATATTTACAATTAATTAGAGTAACAAAATAGCTATTATTTCCTCTTATTCGGTTGATGTACGCACAGTTGTGCCAACATTGAATTTATTTATTTTCACTTCCCAAATAAAATAACTTTGAGCTTTCTTTAAACTTCTCATCCATACGTCACTATTCTAGCGATATTCCTAGTTCTAAATTGTATCACCTCTCTGGTGTGTATTTGGAAAGTTGCTTTTGTTTTGTTTTTAAGAATTGAAAAGGAAGATTAGTTTTTGTTTTATATTGGGTGTCGCTTTTAAAAATGGTATTAAAGCTGGGGTGTTTTAAGTGCCCAATCAAGAGGTAAAAAGGGACACAGTGTTGCAAGTTATTACAATTTTGAACTATAAAAGATTTACACAAGAGTGTGTTGAATTTAACTTGAAGAGGAAGTGAGAAGTTTATTCACATCTTTAATTAAATATAAAGATATGTAGTTTTCAACTACAGAATGGCCGTGGGTGAGAAGTTTCCACTTTTTTGTTTTGTTACTACAATTTTAATCAATCACTTAGTGACTATATCTTAATATAACTTACAAAAGGGAAAATGGAACTATGAGCAGCAAGGCTACTTATTAATTTTAATTGAAATTATGGTATAGTAATCAATACCTTGTTAACAAAACAAAGTTTACACATATTAATATAAAATTTACAAACACCAAAATTTTAACTTTGTTTCAAGAAAATTAAGTTACCTTAGATATGTAAATTAACGGAGCTCCACAGGCAGGATTTGATAAGACTAAAATTCAGAGTACATAAATAACCAAACAAATAACATAAAATAGTTTATTTATTTATTTCATGATAACTATTAATTTTGTTACATTACAATATTATATAAAATACAGGTGTAGGTGCATTTCTTATGTGTTTTACCACAAGTATTATCAACCAGCTTCTTGTTGTATCAAGGTGACCTGGCGGTCTAGGGGTAAGGTGTCAGACTTCTATGCTAGCGGCCGGGGTTCAATCCTAGGTCCCGGTACAGATTTATCTGGTTACCAAACCCTTCCTTCATTTCTGACAAGACATCTTGTGAAGGTGAGGAATGCCAGGCCTCCACCGTGGTTCGGATTCCACGTTAAACTGTAGGTCCTCCATTTCAATCTCACAATCACCCTACCACTACACATTAGCGCAAGTGCGTATAACCTGAACGGGTAGTAAGACGCGGTGCTAATAATAATAATAATAATAATTCTTGTTGTATCATGTAATATTGCTACGGCAACCGGACAGGCAAAGAGAAGGGATTTCCTAATCATGTGTTTAGACCCAGTGGTCATGAGATAAGGTTTCTCGTGCAACTCAGCTAAATAATAAAATTATATATATATATATATATATATATTATACAACTTTAGGAGAATTATAAATAAATAATGTTTTTTTTCACAAGTGAGTCAGTACAACTATGTGATCATCAGCAGTTAATTAACAGATAGTAGAGAAACCCGGCGGTTGAGTTTCTCTGATGAAACCACCACGTTGCTTGTTTGTCACGCCTCCTAACCCGAGCTAGAAATACCTTGGCAAGTTTTTGTCGTCGACCTTCAAACGGGCGGGGGTTTGAAGTGACGTTTGTTGAATCAAGCGACGTAACATCCTCCTCCACCCCTCCACAACCCAACCCCCTCCATTTTGCCTCCTCCGAAACAAACCTCAGCCGGGGCTCGGCGTAAAAACTTTCCCCCGGGAATACCTCACGCTGACTTGTGGAATTCCTTGGCGCGGTGTGTTCGAGAACGTTCGAGTTCATCCCCAAGCTGAGGGGGGAGTTGGATTAAGTTTCGTTGTTAAATTTCATTTCAAAAGAATTTGTTCCTTTTGGTGATGTCTTATGAAATAAAACAATTAAATATAATGTGTTTTGTACATAGTATAACATATTTAAACATCAGTCGTTAGGATTGGCAATTCTTTAAACAGGATTTTCTAATGTTCAACTAAAGGTTTGTGGGAAATAATATTCAATGCCACAAAATAGTAATCTTGGGTTATTAAATGAATTATTAATATTTAATTTTTTTAAATTTAATAAACGATCATTCTTAAGAATTTCTATTTTAACATAAATTGGTATAAAATCTTAATTTTATTTATCATTGCTGATCTATGAAATGATGTTTTGAAAAACAGTTGTATTTGATATGGAATTTAACCTCTTCAGTGTTTACAGTCGTTAGTTGAGTTTATATCTGTTTGTGCTAATTAAAAGGTTCCAGGTTTGACTCTACAATGGTCAAAGTAAATAAGTTGAAATATACTAGTATTTAATGCCTCAATGCTAATAAAACTCAGCCTAATAACTGCCATTATAAATCACCAATTATAATAAACACTAAGAAAATATTTATTTAACGTGTAAATATAATTATATGTTTAGTATATATGTTTCGTGTATTCTACGAAATCGGGATAACGTTTAGACTATCCGAAAAATGTAACCATTATTCACGTGCAGTGAATAAAGTAATAGATAGAAAACAATTTAACTCGTTTTCAACCTTAACTGGACAATCTCAACATTAGCCAGAAAAACTTGGACAACGTTAAACACTATCTGTAGAACTAAGAAAGTTTCATTACGAATTATATTTTGTAACGTTATTTCGATCTGGGACGTGAAATTGAATCGTGGCAATACACTTACATTCAAAATAACTTATTTTGAGGCTTTCTCTTCCACAAACCTAGACTAAAATAACTTAAACTAAGCCAATCCTAGCCTAAATTCACCAAACCTAACCTCGCCTACACTAACCTAGCCTAGCCTAACCTAACTAACCTATTCTCAACCCGATAATTTTACATTATACAAGTGTATGTGAATAATTTCAATATTATCCGGATAAACTTCGTGAACATTAGTCAATCACTTCCCACTTAGAACTATCCACATATTTTGGATAGTGTCAGCATTGTCTGAACAATATTGACATTGTCTAAGTTCAAACGATACCCGTAGCATATAATAGATATAGTTGAAACTAGAGTGCTAAGATATAGCACCATACAATTAAAGAACTGATTTAGTGATTAATATAGTTTGAACCACTCTAGGTTGATACAATGTGGAAGAAGCATTTTTTGTTTGTCTACTGGGCTCCGCTTCTTGTAAACTATACGGAATATTTTCATATCTACTGTAATGGTGTAGATAAGAGGAAGATATCTCTTAGAAGAAGAGTACCAGCATTTGCGGGTGAGGAAAGAATGGTAAAACTGTTAGGATAAAATACTTGAATACACCCGGCAGCAATTCGAATCTATATCTCCCTGTTTATAGTAATCGTCCCACGACAAAATTAAATTTAAATAGGTCTACTGTCCACGAATAAGGTTTCTTATCAATATTAATCACCCTAATGACCTCCTAAGAATAAGTTGTTACAACCGATTCTATCATCCCCGCCGATGGGCCCGCAGGCCAAACTACAAGCTTGTCTAGTATGTTTTACTAGTTCCGTGGAGGTAGAAACTATAAGTCTGTTCTAGAAGGAGTTTACCCACTATTTTCCCTATCCACCTAAACCTGAACGAAGATACAATTTCTCTAAGTTATATAATAAATGATGAGCACTACGATGAAGAATAGTTACTCTTAGTGTCTGCTCTCCCCAAGTGTATGTTGGTCAATGTACTGTACTTTACGTCACCAAAATGAGCTCCACTGCTCATTATCTCTCGCAGCAAGAATGCAAATTTATACTTTCTGAAAGGACACACTGATATCTACGTGTGTGTACAATTTTGATCTAGTTGAACTTTATCTAAATGTCAACTAAATGAAAGTAAATTTTCCTCAATGCTCTAGGATCAAAGTGATCGTCTCAGGACCAATAGTTTGTGGGTCCTTATGTAAGTAGATGTTCCTCAGTGGTCTTGGATTAAAGTGATCGTCTCAGGACCAATAGTTTGTGGGTCCTTATGTAAGTGTATGTACCTCAGTGGTCTTGGATTAAAGTGCTCGTCTCAGGACCAATAGTTTGTGGGTCCTTATGTAAGTGTATGTACCTCAGTGGTCTTGGATTAAAGTGCTCGTCTCAGGACCAATAGTTTGTGGGTCCTTATGTAAGTGTATGTACCTCAGTGGTCTTGGATTAAAATGCTCGTCTCAGGACCAATAGTTTGTGGGTCCTTATGTAAGTGGATGTACCTCAGTGGTCTTGGATTAAAGTGACCGTCTCAGGACCAATAGTTTGTGGGTCCTTATGTAAGTGTATGTACCTCAGTGGTCTTGGATTAAAGTGCTCGTCTCAGGACCAATACTCGTCTCAGGACCAATAGTTTGTGGGTCCTTATGTAAGTGGATGTACCTCAGTGGTCTTGGATTAAAGTGATCGTCTCAGGACCAGTTGTTTTTAGGTCCAAACCCAGCCAGAGACGATAGATTTTTCCAGAGTGATATAAAATTCTTAGCACAACTTCCTTCGGAGTGGAAGTAAAGCAGATTGCGATATGTAAAGGAACCCTGAAAGGTATGTGAAAATACCTTTCCCGGAAAAATAGGTATCCTCTTTCGCTCTCGCTCATAGAAATTCTGGTGTACTGATATAATCGGTCTCTTCAGAATGTGAACGTCAAATACTTTAAATAAAAAATAAAATAAAACTATGCCTAACCCTACTCGTGGCTACGGCCAAAAAAATTTGGTGGATTCGGTCCAAATTTTATTGTTATATCTCATATGGCCTTACTCAGAGGCAAAATCGTCATTTTAATTATAGCCTTAAAGATATTACGAAAATGGCTTAAATAATATTATTTAAATTGGGCGTGTGAGAAGAGTTTCAAACGATAGGTAGAACCATAATCTTGTTTATTAGATAAACATTCCTTTGTGGGTGGTTTAATGTTAGCAGACTGCTGAAAACTTTGTACCAAACTATTAAAGAATACATGAGAAAGTACGTACAATTGTGCCACGCTATTTATTATTTATAATTTTCCCTAATTTGACGTGGTTGAAAGGAAACTCCTATCCTTATTGAAGCGCGTAGTTTGTTCTCAAATAGCTTCCTAGGACCGCTTCTCAAGAAGCAGTCATGTCCTAATCGTGGACCGTCTCAGACCGTTATATTGCTTCTCAGGGTGCGGCGGTTCCAATCTCCACATTTCACCCTACCACCCGCTGCCTTGGCGCAACTTGTCATCGAGATTTCGAAATGAGATTTTCGGGGGAAACCGCACAAGTTCCGCGGGATTGTAAGGACGGCGACGAGGAATATTACAGACGAGTACATCACGGAATTAGCGCTGAGTAATATCTTGAGGATTTTCTCGACTTTTAATATAGGAAAAAGTGAAAAGAAAGGGAGGGGTTGGCGTGAGGGGGTGAAACTAATTTTAAATCACGATGTATACTAAAAAAGTATTACCCATCATCTTGTTTAATTAAAGATTAAAATACTCATAAATCACAGACTTTTATTAGAAATAAGAATTACCTCCAGAAATAAAAAAGGGCGTTCTTAAAGATTTTATTTTAGTTATGGGTAAACTATATAAAACCATATACGCCTGTAATAATTTAGAGATCTAATTTGTAGCAAATACAGGACATTCTATATTTTAATTTATTAAATTGTGCTAACATAATTACAACATCTAAAATGAGCCTCTTTTGTTTTGTGTAAATGAGTTTGGGTGGTATTAATTTTTTTTTTTTGTATTGAGAGTTAAATAAAACTAAGATGAGACTTTCAAAATAATTTTTGAAAACATTCGACTAAGGACTAAAAATATATTTTTATGAACACTACACAATAATTGTCACATACAGTATTGTCACAATTTTAACGGTTAACTTACTATCAATAAAAATTTTAGACCTTATAAAATATATTGAAATAACCAAATTATATATTCTATTATGTTTTGTTCAACAAATATTATAGTTAAAAATTTTGTCATCATCAAAAGAAACAACAATTTAAAAACTGATAATCCAAACTGAAATTTTAATTATAAATTTTGATATTTCATGAATAAATTAAGCTATTAATTTCAAGTAGTACAAAATTCCAATGAGTATTAAAAATATTTTGCAAATCATAGTAATAACAAAATAACTATTTCATGTTTTAGCAATCTTTCTGCTAAAGTTCCAAATTTCTAGGCTTTAAGAACTTCAATTGTATTAGCCAATAAAGGAAGATATTGTCGATTTATCGTAAATTATTGTATGACTCAATAATTTTAGACTGCTTCCAAATTTAAGGGTAGTCAATAATTGTCTCGACGATTGCTGTCCTATGAGTACACGGAATATTTGGTAAACGTTACCTGAAGTCATCCCCCAACAATAAAAATTGTCTCCCAAATGGAAAATGATTATTTATTATAGCCTATTCTGCAAAAATGTTTGACTCTATATATTATTGCATGGTTCGGAACTATGGTTGACTGTATCTATTATTGCATAGTTCGGAACCATGGTTGAATGTATCTATTATTGCATGGTTCGGAACCATGGTTGACTGTATCTATTATTGCATAGTTCGGAACCATGGTTGACTGTATCTATTATTGCATAGTTCGGAACCATGGTTGACTGTATCTATTATCGCATAGTTTGGAACTATGGTTGACTGTATCTATTATTGCATAGTTCGGAACCATGGTTGACTGTATCTATTATTGAATGGTTCGGAACAACGTTTGACTGTATATATTATTGCATAGTTCGGAACCATGGTTGACTGTATCTATTATTGCATGGTTCGGAACAATGATTGTGTAACGGGCTAATCTGGCTTAGCCCCGTTAAAATGTAAAACACGAATATTTTTTTGTGTTACAAACAAGTCGTCAAGAGTTAACAAATGAGATAATAGTGTTGAATGCTACGCCCGTAACATTTGTGTGTTTGTTTACATACCTACTTCACCAACTCTTCCGTCGAGTCTGATGCCCCGCTGAAAACAACAACATCGAGGGAACTGGCTGGGCGTGACCTCAGGCAAGAGCTCCGCGCCGGACAACGAACTACAATCAACTGAAAGCGCCGTGAACGATGTTGGCCGACGCGAGTCAATGTTCCAGAATAAAAAGGATCTTTTCCCCTTCTCTTCACCCCATCACGTGGGGTTCTCATAGTATATATTCGCTGGGCCGCTTGGAAGAAATACAGAATCCTGCTGGACACCATCAGGGCCGTTGGATCACAGCGCACTCTCGTCACGTCGGCTAATTCATTGGATCAACGTAGAAATACAGTTCGGGGAGATGGATCCACGAGACAGGAACAAATTACTAAAGTAGTCTAT